>JALPCE010000011.1:0-178117 GCA_026538705.1 Aureobasidium sp. GC_Fusr_1
ACTCAGGTTGCAAGCCAAGGCTTTAAACGGCGGGAGTGAGAGTCACTGACGCTTGTCGCGAGGCGTCTTGCGCTTCGAGTTGCATCACGACATTCACACGACCATCCAACTCACCACAACCACCAAATATGGCGCCCGAAAAGAATGGAAGAGTCGTCTTCATTGGCAACATCCCTTACGGTACGTGCATACTTTGGTCTATGATACGCGACAAACACTGACTGAGATCTAGGTGTTAGCGAAGAGCAAATCATCGACACATTTGGAAGAGTCGGCTCGGTGAACAACTTTAGACTGGTACACGACAAGGAGACTGGTAGACCGAAGGGCTTTGGTTTCCTCGAGTTTGCAGACCCAGATGCCGCTGCCTCGGCGGTGCGCAACCTCAATGACCACGAGATCATGGGTCGCAAGTTGCGCGTCGACTGGTCCAATGACAACAGTGGAGGCGGCGGCGGCAACAACAACGACAACTCCAACAACAACTCCAACAACAACAACAACAGCATGCAGCAATCACACACTGGCGACAGCTCAAACCAGCAGCCCCCAATGCTTCCTCCTCTCCCGCCTGGCACCGACTTGCCCGCAGGTCTGACATGCCCCGACGCCATCTCCAAAACACTCAGCGCAATCCCGGCTCCTCAATTGCTTGATATCATCTCGCAAATGAAGGGCCTCGTCATGTCGGATCCCAACCAAGCAACCGAACTTTTGCGCCAAGCTCCCCAGCTCGCATACGCCATCTTCCAGGCACTTCTCCTTCTCGGCCTTGTGGACACAAGCATGCTCAGCAGCATTGTCCAGGCCTCCGCTCCTCAAAACCCACAATTTCCTGCCGCCGCACCTGTTCCTCCACCACCAATGCCCCAGCCTCCCCAGGCCGCATACGCTCCGACCCCTCAGCCCGGCTACCCAGGATACCCTCAGCAGCACTACCAACAAGCCACGCCGCCTGTCCAACAGCCTGCTTTCGCACCACCACCACCTCCTCAGCAGGCCGCTGCAGCTAGCCAGCAGGATCTGATTGCCCAAGTTCTATCCATGACGATTGACCAGATCAACCAGCTTGACCCGGTATCACGCCAACAAATCATTGCTCTGCGCGCCCAGCTCGGTGCACCTGTTGCTTGAAGAATGTAATCTCAACCATGAAACTGCGTTCTTTTGGAAAACCACTCGCCATCACCAGAAGTACTGGATGGCTTTACAAGACTCCCAGCTACAGCAGAACTGCTAGCTCTCGGCCCAGGTGTGAAGAGCGTCACTTGGACTGCTCAAAAGAAGTAATGCTGGCTTGCAACGATCATTACATCTTGCAAAAGTGTCGACCACGATACAGCTTACATGGTATCCGGCCACAATATCAAAGCCACATGAGAGAAAGCCATGAGCAATTAACAGCATCCCCGCTAGATAGGGCAGTATCCCGACTACAGTTGTTGAAACGACATATAGGTCGAGACTCAAGGGCGTTAGAATCCGCTCCAAATACAAACAAATGCCCTTCCGTTTTATGGTGTCTATGCAATGAAACCACGGTATGACTCGTAATAGCATGTACACAGACGCTCAGCAGTGGTTCGCGCGGGCCGTTTGGCACCAAAGCTTGACCCGAAGATGGGGTCCCCGAAACGTTCATACCTTTCGACGTCGAACTTAAAGAAAACTCCTTCTCTGATAAAACCTTCCTACCTGCTTCCGGTATGCAAGACACGCTGAGCAGCACCCTGCAACAGTTCTCCCAACAAGCTCCCGGTTGCCCTGCTTACGGGTGGGCTTGCCAAAATGCGGGAGGCTGGGAAGGTAGGTCGGGCACCAAACCCAAGCAGGCAAAGGTGAGCTGCGATGTGCATGGGGAAGGCGCGAATCGACGACCCAGCGCCTGCCACAATTGATTGACCAAACACCGTCGACTTTCGTCGCACTTGTGTGATTTCTGCTCTGCATCTCAGTTTGTCGCTTGCTGTTCTTACGCATCCCTCACGACTCACGATACCATGACCTTAGCACCAGTCCAGACACTGATAACTGATACAAACAAATCCTAATTGTTTACCTGCAATTCGGACTGCTTTTGCGGTGAAGCCTCTCACTGTTCACGAGCGCGTACCGTCGTTCGGAGCGCATACCTAGTCGACCATGTTCAGATCGCTCAGTAGCAAGAACTCGACATCCTCTTCCAAACGCAAGAAGGGAGATCAATCGAGTCGCCGCCCCGAATCTGTAACGTCCTCGTCGACACATCGCAAACACTCTCGCAATGACGAACGCTTGTCCAAGAGTGAACATAAGAAGTCGACCTCGACCCAGCCTCCCGTGGATGGTTCCTCCGGCCCACCATCCTACTACACCACTGCCGATCGACTCAATCAACTCGAGCCTCGATCTTTGACAGAGGAAGCTATCAGAAGCCTCGGTATGCAAGATGAAAGATGCGAGGATATATACTCGCATGCAGAAGACCTGCCTTCGGGGGGAGCTTCTGCAGACAAAAATAGACGCTTCGACAGTTCTAGCCAGCGATATAACGAAGGTCTGGTATACAGCTCTCCAGATGAGGAAAAATTGCCGAATGACCGCTCGATGTCTCAAGGAGATCATCCTCAAAACTCATTTGGTACATCTTCTCATGTCCAGGACCAATTCCCGGGTCAAGACCCTTCAACGTATGCGCGTTCCGCATTCGATCCAACTGCCGCTCGAGGCCCTGCCGCTGCGTACTATGCTGGTGACCGGCCTCGACCTCATGACGCTTTTGCTACCTCACCGGCCAATCAGTTCCCTCAATCAGGTGCGGGAGAAGCTGCCGAATACTACTCGCAAGCTTCAATGCAACCTCTGAATGCTGGAAGCCAACATGTACCTTCGCAAGCCTACAATGCCTCTCAAAACACATCAAGTCGCCCTGCAGCACAGGCTGAACCTCTAATATCTAACGATGCTGCCTATCGTACTAATTCTTACACTACCGCTCCGACTGACGGCCGCACCAACGATGTTAAAAACCACACATATCAGCAACAACATCGTCCGACGGAAGCTTTTGTACAAGGACAGTCTGCATCACATGAAACTTTCCATCAGCATTCTCAATCTCAACCTTCCGCAAACACCTACACTGACCAACCCTACAACTCATCCCTGCCCAGCCAACCTCCAGGATCCGGTAAGCAAGTTCCAGTGAAACAAACCCTGGCATCTGTTACAGCCGTAGGAGCGGCAGTGGCAGATGCTCATAGCTATCATCACCACAAACTGCATCAACACAATCACTCTGCTCCCATTCATGGTGGTAATATGTATGGACAACCCCCTCCAAGGCCGTACACCTCCGGCGATATGGCGATGCAGCACAAGCACAAAGGCCCCATCAGCAGATTTGTGGATTGGTGGAAAGATTACGAAGACGTGCGCAAGATGGAAGAGTACACCGAGTACATTGGGGTATGCAAGTATTGCTTTGATCCTCGTTCTACTGCCACAGATGCTCCCAGAAAGCACTATCGCGGAAGTAGACGGTCGTCTGATTCATTGCGAAGACGCTCCAGTGATTCCCTCCGACGATATTACACCAACGGATCGACTCATGGCAGAGTTGACAAGGATTCCCGGTACCACTCGTCATCAGACAGTGAACGCCGTAGTAAGAAAGCCAGCTGGCTGGGTGCTGGCATTGCTGCGTACGGCATATCGAAGGTCGGAAAGTCTCTATGGCAAAACTCTCGTGATTTCGATGACACATACAGTGTCAAGTCTGGAAGGCAAAGCGATGTTTCTAGACAAGGTACTCGTAGAGAGGCGCGGCAGGGCTACACCTCCAGTCACGATAGCAAATCAGAGCACAACAATGGCCGAAAGGTTGTACACAACAGCTCAAGCGACCGCTTCCAAACTGGTACCCAGAGCTCGGCCACACGGCCAGGACACACCGGTTCAGAGTCAAGACGCAGTCAAGATGATCGTTACAGTACTGCCAATCCAAACTTTGTGACCGCTGGAGGCTCGCGACATAGCGAGGAACAGATTCATGTTGGTCACCCTAGTCCTGGAGTCGGTTATATATCATCACGTACGGCATCCCATCGAGGAGACAAAACCCGTTCAAGGAGTCAGAGTCCATCTTTGGCCCAGATCTTGGGATTGACTAGTTCACAAAAGCGCACATCGGTAACAGCTTCACGTTCATCCTCGTCACAGCAGGAGGGCATGTTCACTGGCTTCTTCTCCAGACCGTCCAGCAGGCATAGGCCCAAACAGAGCAAGAGGCAAGGGTTCTTCAACTTTGCCAACTCATCTTCATCATCTGCCAACTCTGACCTAGCTTTTGGTACCCGTCCTAAGAACGGCAAGCTATCCACAAGAGCCACGAGAAAGAGCTCAGATGAGCACCTCAAGGCTACCCTGTTGGGTATTGGTGCCACCGCCGCTGCTCTTAGCGCGGTACGGCGAACTAGGTCAGGCAGCAAAAAGTCGGAACCCACAAGACTGCGTAACATAGACCCCACTTATGCCACACAGCGGCGCAAGCCAAACACCAGTGAGGAAGAAGAGGATTGGGAGTCTGCCACTGATGATGAGAGCGTTTCGTCTGGCCTTGCGTTTGGCGACTTCGATGGAAGGGCTGTTAGAAGACAACGCAGCTCTGAATCCATAGCTTCTCAGAGTTCTGGTACGGACAAATGGAGCTGGCGCTGGCGTCGAAAGTCAGACAAGAAGGCTGACGTTAACAACCTGCCACGAGCCTATCACAATGACGATTACTTCAAGGAGGACCAAATTGTCGTCACGACGCAGCCTCTGCAATACATGCACCCAGCACCAATCTCTAGCCCAATGCATTCTGAAGCACGGGGCCAATCGTCGATGCCTGGTGCATTCCCAGAGCAGCAGTATTCAAGCGAACGTGCGCAAATACAACAGCCACAACCGATCACGCCTCTACAATCTAGCATCTTCGGCAATCGAACTCCGCCTCACATTTCCCGTATTGGTCCGCATAGTCCTCAGCTATCCACACGCCCTACTGTACCAACAGAGTTGAGGCGCACGCATTCAAGTCCTGTATCGAGCCATACTATGCGCAATGCAGCGATGGCTGGTATAGCAGGCGCGACTGCAGCTGGGATTCTCTCCAATGGCAAAAGCAGAACTAGAGATGACAGCCCTAGCAATGTCCGCTTCGACCTCACCGAAAAACAAGCCAAGAAAGAGGAGCGTCAACAACGCAAAGTCAACGCTAAAGAGAGCAAGGAGCGTACCAAAGAAGAGGCTAGAGACAAGAAAGAGCGTGCTCATCTTGATCGCGAAAGAGCATTGCAAGAGGAGTCCGACCGAAAAGCTGTTGAAGATGCACGACGGTATGTCGAAGAAGCGGAACGCCAAAAAGCTCTTGCTGAACAGGCTGAGGAGTACCAAGCTCAGTTGCGAGAAGCAGCAGCTGCCGAAGCTAGGGAGCGAGAAGCAGATCGTCAACGAGAAGAGGAAATCAAAGAGTTCATGAAGAACGCACTTGCCCAACAAGCTCGAGAGGCTGAATTGAATAAGCAGCACGAAACTTGGCAAGCTCAAGAGATGGCAGCTGCGAGTCAAAAATCGCCTCCAACCTCTCGAGCTGGACCTTCCACGGCTTCTCAACCAGCTGTCGATAGATCATACGACTACCAAACCGATCATCCTCAACATGACAGCAACGATTCCGCAAGTATGCCCTATGCTACTCGCTCGTATGAGCCATCGAACGAACACAGTGGCCAACCTCTCATGGACGACGACCTCATTGATCCCGATTTCTTCACTCGCAGACGTAGTCACAGTGACCTAGCTCGGCATGAAGAGCTCGCCAGAAAGGCAGCTGCTAAGATTGTTGCTGATCTCGAAGACAGATACAGAGATCCTGCACCCTCTCAGGCCGAGTTTTTTGCACCAAAGGAACTTTTCGAACCATCGAAAGGCAAGACAAAAGTCCACGGACCCATCGATGACACCGATTATCAGGTCTATCACATGTCAGAGGACCAGCTTGCATCAATGCCCAACGAGCCACCGCCCCCATATCAGCCATCCTATCAAGTTGCCAATTTGCGAGACATGAAGGGTACCGCGTCTTGGTATATCCCAAAGCTCAACGTGATTGCTCCTACACCGCCTGCAAGCTACGCAGGATCAGCCAGGGACGATAAATCGCCCATCATTGCTCCTACAAGAGCTGTCCAGGGAACTAGCCAGGAGCCTGACACTGACATCGAACCCCAAAAGTCGAGCAAAGTCAGCTGGGGAGAAGACCAGACTCGTTTCTACCAGGTTACGACCCTGGAGTCATCCCAGGAGCATGTTGTCCTCCCTGATGAGCCGCCTCATGGAGTATCAGGCTTGCGCGACGAATACGTCCCCGCTGAACCATCTCAAGCAGAGTCCGACAACAGCAGACATATGCCCGGTGAACCAAACTCAAACAAGGATCAGCCAGATGAGTTTGTTGAGGAGATCATGAGAGAGGCACCATCGAGAACCTCGGAACGCTTCTACCGACAGCCTTTTGTTGAAAGCGTTGATGATGTTGCTTTTACACTGGATTCGCCAGGAACTGAAGGTGCACCACCAGTGCGAGGATTCGTCGAAGGCGAGGTTGTTGATGCGAATGAGTTCGATGACCGTATGCCTCATGTTCCTGGTGGCTTCGATGATATAAGCTCAGACGCTCGACCTGAAGACACTTTCAACAATGACATCCAAAATCTCAGTCGTGAGGTTATGCAAGAACAACAAGCTCCTCGCGAGCACGAACGCACTCAAAGTCACGAGCAATCAGGGCCTGCCCAGCAAGATCAGGATGATTACTTCATGATCGGACAGCCGAGAAGAAAGCGAGACAAGGAAGCAAGAAGGGTATCGCTAGAGCGAGACCGACGATCGCCAGGCGATAAACTTAGATCCGAGCTCTCAAATGATCACAACCACGCCGCGCATTCTACAGACTACGCCAAATTTGGAGCAGTGATTGGTGCTGCAACTGCGGTTGGCGCTCTCATTCACAATGCCAGATCTCCATCTCCCGATAGGAGAAAGAGCGAGCCAGAAGATTTTGATCACCAACGTCCGTCGTCGTCACACTCAGAACCTCGGGATACCGTCTCACAATCTACACCTACATCGCCCGTGTACGAGCGTCGACCATCACTGCCTAGCCACGCCTTTGATGACCTTGACATGCTTCCTGGCAGTAAGAAACCAAAGAAGTCAAACAAGTCAAAGAGAAACAGTCTGCTCAACTATCCTGCTATCGGATCTCCTCTTCGGTCAGCCATGACCTGGGACGAGTACATTGAACCTATGGACGTCACACATCATGATCAACCTACCCAGTCACAATCGTATGAGACTTCTAACGATGTTGAACACTCTTCTGAAGACACGAGAACGGAGACAAGGAGAAGCTTTCCCTCGCCTGAGTCCGAACGCGGCGCTTCATCCATCGTCTCTGCTCCTGCTGGTGATGAAGAGAGCGGTCGACGACGCAAGAGTAGGAAGTCGCAGCGGGAACGTGAGAAGTCAACGTCCCCCCGCAGAAGCGCATCAGTTGCGATGTCTGAACCGTATGAAAGCTCTCGCAAGCACAAACGGCGATCACATCGTGATGACAATGACTTCGACGATGCATCTTCAACTCGGTCTCGTAGTTCCCACAGCTCCAAGAAGGACGACGAAGAAAGCAGAAGCAAGAAGAAGGGCGGTATATTAAGCCTCTTCCGCCGCAAGACGTCTGATGATGTCGCTGGAAATGAGCAGAAACGTGCCAACGGCGACGACGAACGTTCCAAGCATCATCATCGCCGTCAAAGCTCGGAGCATGCATTTGACGAGTTCAATGAGCGCCGAAGCTCAGCCTCGAGGTCTCGTTCCCAGGGTGAAAAAGATGGCCCTTCTTCAAGACATTCAAGCAGTTCTAGACATCGACGAAGCCATCATCGTGATGGTAGCGTAGATGAAAATGAGACTGGTTCTCAAACATCAGACTCCAGGCGCCGTCACAAGCATCATACTAGGGACCATAGCCAATCTCCAGAGAAAGAGTTTAATGATAATCAATCCTTGACTTCAGAGTCGAGGCGCAAACACAGACATCAAGATCGGGATCTCAACTCGAACGATAAAAGGTCGCGCTCGCGAGACAACAAGTACGTCAACGACGAAGACGAGTCTTTTTTAGGCGAACGGGTAGAGGATGAGGAGTCCGTACCTCTACCCGAGGATGATACTCCGTCATCATCCCAGGCTCCAGAGTCAATTGAAAATCCACAGCAATCCATTTCGCCGCCAGAGCATGACAAGATTGTAACGATGGAGCAATCGACCGACTCGACAACATCGCCAATAGTCCTCAACGCGCTGAAGACCTTGCCAGATGTCGCAATACAGGGGAGGACGGACGACTCAACGCAACAGATTGTTGAAACTCTGTCCAGTCCACCACCGTCAGAAGCGCTGTCACCTCCTATCGAATATATGACTCCAGCAAGGCCAATCGTTCCTCTACGAATAAGCTCCTCCACAGCTGTTCCATTGAGATTCCGCCGTCCACCTACTTCCCCTAGTCATCCGCGGAAACGCTCAGCCAGCTTCAGCTCTCCTGTTGCACGATCACCGTCATCACCGATAACGCCGAAGGCCAAAAGACCATTGTCTACAGAGTTCATGCATTCCACCGAGTTCAGACCGCTATACCTGCTTGAACGCACACGTAAGCCTCAAGAACAGGAAGCAGAGCAAGACTTGCCAAGTCTGCCTCCGAGTCGTAGCACAAGCTCGTCGAGCTTGCAGAGCAGTGAAGACTGGCAGTCTGCAGCCGAAGAGTTTGACCCAAGTGAGCACGATAAGTTGAGTCCACCCACGTTTGATCAGTTCCAGATTGATGAGCTTGAAGATGTCCTAGGCTCCGCCCAGACTACACCTAAAGCGACCGAGTTTCCCAAGAACATTTTGCAGTCTCGTCCTCATCTGGAGCCAGAGTACTACTCTTGGAGCGACATGGAGCGTGAGGAATACCTACGCGAGGGAGCGGAGAGGGACAATTATGACGACTTAGTCAAGGAGCCAGCAGCCGGAGACGACGACCAGAATGGCCCAATGTTGGTCAGCAATACTATCTCGCCGGAGGAGGACACTGAAGTTGCAGTCAATCAAGATCCTATGGCAACAGATGTGTGGGGTGACTTGAGCGACGAAGAGCTCCAAACCACCGTGGCGCCCAGTCATGATGATTCAGCAGAGCCGAGCATGCAATCACAAGAAGCGGATGCTGGCGCAAGCCTTACAGTCTCAGCCAAGAAGCGCAAGAACAAGAAAGCAGCCAAACTGGGAACGTCTTCAAAATCTGAGATTACTAGCCCTGTTCGCGAATCTCCAGCAGAACTTGCAAGAAGGCGAGAGAAAGATGCACAAGATGCTGTTGATACTTGGTTCAAGCCTGCTGCGGAGCTGAGAGAAGAATCCCTTTTTGATGCTAGTCAAGTACCACTGCCGGAGACCACAACCCCTCTCGAGCCAGAGGTCACAGAGAGCGAACTATTCCCAGCTTCAATACAAAGAGACGAACTTTCGACGCAAGGAATTGAGCCCAGTTCTCCATTGCTGTTACGCAAAAAGTCAAAGAAGGGCAAGAAAAAGCAGAAATCTGTGGTCTTGGATGAAAAACATTCTGAGCCTATGCCAACCGGGAAACCTCCAGAGCCAACGATGGTCGCTGAAGCAATGCCTCAACATGAGTCTGCTGGAGGAGCTCAACCCAGGAGTGAATTCGAAGAAGTCCAGACCACAACAGCTACTGAAGAGATAGCCCACGAGCAAGAACGTGACCTCGAAGCTGTAGAGTCGATCACTCCGATCGATGCAACCATTGGAGCTGAGAGTGCGGAGCAGCCTGACGACGGTGTACAGATCGAAGAGCCAGATTATATCATGTCCAAGGTAGAGCGCAAGAAGAAGAACAAAAAGGCAAAGAAGGCTGCACTCTCGATTGCAGTTCCTGTCGTTGCTGCAGCTGCATTATTTGCTTCAGATTGGGAACGCCATGAACAGGATGACCAGGATCTAGCCACAGCATCCAAGCCTACCCTCGCTGAGGATAGGGATATTGAGAGACCCACAGAGTGTAGACAAGGCATCACAAGTTCTGCTCCTGTTCCTGCTGAGAATCCCATGGGCGAGGACGATGTTTTGCCTACAAAAGCTTCCGAAGATACTGTACCTTTCGCCGAGACTGAAACAACTACAGAATCTGGCGTACAGGAGAAGCAGAATGAGGCTCAAAAGAATCACACCGATACTGAATCGCGCGTACCAGAAGCTGACCCTCCCACGAAGTCTTCTGATCTCGCGGCCGACCAGCCGCCTGAACAGATAGAACTTCCCGATGAGACTCAGGACGAATCGAGAGATTCTGAAGCCGACGAGCCTGTCTCAGAATCTCTCACAGAGGCTTTGCCTGTCGCTGAGGCATCTCAAGAGGACCAGGTTCTGCTTGCGCAAAAAGAAAAGTTCGAGGAGGCACTCGCAAGCCCAGAACCAGCTGACCAAGGTGCAACGACAACAAACAAAAGATCATCTTGGCTCTCTTGGCTCCCAGGCGGTAGATCACAAGAAGCTGATGAGTCAAAAGCCGAGTCGAAGGCAGTTGAAGAGAACCCAGAAGAGTCTAATGCTTTGACACAAGAGCCGTTTGAGCGTCTTCTTGAGCAACCGATACAACGTCCTGAGTTTTTTGACGAATCTATCTCAGAGAAAGTCTCTAAAGATGCATCAGAGCCGGATCAGAAAGTGGTTGACGACAACGAGGCTGATGCTGCAAAGAACATGGAGAATATAGAGCTTTCCAGAAATGATGAGATCACCCCCGAAAATACAGCACTTTCCAAGGCCCAGCCACAGCTCGCAGAGCACTTACCATTGGAACTCGAAGCATCGACAGACAACACAAAGGATCTTGAGAATATCGAGAGTGGCACACCCACTATTCAGTGCGACTTGCCTTCTTTCTCAGCATCCTCTAACATGTTCGAGCCTGCACCAGCCAAGGCAGAGTCTATTCCTCCTGCTGTAGAAGATAGCGTAGCCGACACTGTGGACGTTATGGAATCCATCGAGCCGACCTCGACCGCACTTGATGCGGAAAACTCCACAGCCTTACCAGTGGAAGAGCCTGCACTCGTTGAAGATATCTGGACCATGCCGTCGAAGAAAAGTAGGAAAGGCAAACAGGGCAAGAAGTCTGAGAAAGCAGAAACTCTGTACGAGAAAGCGTCGACGTCTTCATCGTTTACCGAGAACAGATCTCTGGATGTTGAAGGTACACAGAAAGAGAACACTGGCCCCGTCGAGAGTGACATAACCATCGAGACTGCAGAGCCCGAGCCTTCGAGCAACATCGACGTTCAAGCTTCTGGCATCGATCTTGCGGCAGATGAGCAAGCCCCAGCTACTATTGTAGTCGAAGACAGTGAACTACCTCCAGCTTCAAACGTAGAGATTATGGAACCAGATGTCTCATCGGAAGCTGTATCTCAATCTCTTGAGGCCGCAACAGAGCGCACCGAAGCGTCCACCACCCCTGTCGAGCCTGATGTCCATGATCGAGCTCAAGATGAGGGTGAGGTTATGCCCCTTCACGAACTGGTTCCGAACGCCGAGCCTCCTACTGCCACGGCTGAAGATGAATGGACCATGCCTTCGTCCAAGAAGAAGAAAAAGAAAGGCAAGAAAAGCAAGCAGACTTTGACAGAGCCCGTCAAGGCAGCTGAAGATGATCAACAAGCACAAACTCCAGAGCCAGAGCTAGAGCCACTTGAAGCTATCGCTAACATTGAGGACACAACTGCCACGCCAGACGTTTTCGAAACGCCTGCAGAAGGCACTTCAGCACAGTACTTCGTGACACCTGCTGATGAGCTTGCTGACCAATACTTTGTCACCCCGGTTGAGGAAATTTTGGAGCAGCCTCTCGCTGTGTCTATAGCCGCTGACATACCATCGACGTCCGCTCGCAAGCATGAAGATGACTCGACGTCACACGAACAGCTGAGACGTCTTTCTATCACACCAACTCATGAAGATGTTCACGAGGAGTCCGTGGTTGTGAAGGATGAGCTGCTCTCTCATGTACAGATCGGAGAGCCTAATACAATCGATCATGACGCCACTCGCGAAGTGCCCACCCCATCGGAAGTTGAAGCACCATTTCTAGGCGATTCTACGAGAGAGGAACAAACTCTCGATGACCAACTGGGACCTTCTGAGGGCAAGAAAGTCGCCGAAACAATGCCACAGCCGCTATCTCAGAATTTTACCACAACACACGAAGATCCTCTCGATCCTCTTTCCGACGAGTTCGAGATCTTGCAGCCGGAGAGGCTTGGGCCAAATCTAAATTTTACTCGAGAAGATAAGCGGTTCGCTGAGTCAGAAGCAAGCCATGAGACATCGACAGCGAGAGAATCCGATCCTGGTAACTTTGCGAATTCTACTACTGAGCAATCCCAACGTCAAGATGTCGATGAACCTGACGCTACTGATGTCAATGAATCTGATGCTTTCATACCGATATCTTCCAAGAAATCGAAGAAGGACAAGACAAAAGCGAAGAAAGCAAAACAGCAGGAAGTCGAACCCATATACTTACGAGACGAGACTGCCGAACATGAATCTCTGATAGCATTCGAGGGCCCAGTCCTACTCCCAGCAGAGACCAAGTTCGAGGACGCTGTAGCAGCCAACAACGATGTCGCTTCGGCACCTCCACAACTGCCTGGAACGAATCCTGTCACTGAAGATCACTTAACCACCAGCAAGCTCTCGAAGAAGGAGAAAAGGAAGGCAAGCAAGAATGCCACGTCAGGCTTAGCAACACCGCTCGAGGACACGCCTGAGCAAATTTCAATGACTCAAGATACCATCGATGCAACAGAAAGTGACCAAGTCACAGAGCCGGTAAAAGTAGAGAATCCTGAAGAATTGCATATTGAGCTTGTGTCTACTGCTCTCAACAGACTAGAAGAAGCAAAACAGGATCTGGAAAGCTCGTCGAATAATGACATCGTACCTGTCGAGCCTGAAGATTTGACTGTAGCGTCTGAGAGCAAACACAACGTACTTAAACAGGAAGCAGAAAGTATCAATGTCGACGAAGTCTCTCAAGATACCGACTCTAAAAAAACATTTGCTACACCTGGGCCCATGATCATGGAAGAAGCTCTGGTTGGAAATCAGCTGGATCTCACCGATATCGACAAGGCTGATTTACTGACTGCCGAGAGTGTGCCCATCTCTTCTGAAGATCTATTGTACGATCCTCGAGCCCAAGATCGAAAAAGTGCACAGGCTGATCCTGAACCCGGTGTCGTCGAAGACCAAGCACCAAGTGTACTCGATCAGGTGATCTTATTTGAGGAACCTGCTACTGATCCTGCAAACGAACCAACCAAGAACGATGGGATGCTAGTAGATATACCCACCATCGAGATGAATGACTACAGCGCCCCTGCAGTCAGTGGTCCTGAACCTGTTGAAGGACCTGAAGGATCTCAGCTTGCACAAAAGATCGTTGGCGAGACGACTGTTCAGGAGCCCACGGTAGAGGGACGATCTGCAGTCGAAACCGAGCCCATCGCAGTGAAGCTTTCCAAGAAGGAGAAAAGAAGAGCCAAGAAACAGAAGCAATCTGCCGAGCCCATATATGGGAGCTCGGACTCAGGTGAATATCAGTTTGCCGACAACACTACACTCGCCCAGACCACCGAAGAAGACCGGTCGACTCTGACGGAACGCAATCAAGAGGTCACTGAGACGACAGATAATACTGTTCTTCGATCACCGGCTGAAGAGCCTGAGTCCTTCGCAGTCAAGTTGTCTAGAAAGGCCAAGAAGAAGGTAAAAAAGTCCAACGTGAAGGACGATGGGTGCGAAGAGGTCGAGAAGAATGACCAATCCCACGAACCTCAAGAATCGAACAAAGACCTTGCCGCTTCTGCGAACGAAGGTCCTTCTGGAGAGTTTATGGTCGAGCCAGACCAGAGGCTTAACACTGGATCCGTTGCTCAGATTGACCAAGAGACTGAGCAGCAACCTATTCCTGAGCCAACTACCCAATTGGATGCAGACCTCACTCAGGATGCCGAGTTTTCCATGAATTCTGGACTTGAACATACTGTTGACAATAGGCCGCCCGCCAATGTCGAAATCGAATTTGTCGATGAGCCTGAGCATGTAATCATTTCTCTGCCTGTAGAAACACTTCCTGCCGAACCAACCTCCGAAGATACAATGAGTCTTGCAACCGATGCTATCACCGAAATTGCTCTCGGTAACAGTCCTGCAAAAGATATTCTATCGGACCATGATGTCAATGACGAGACCAAAGTCGTTGAGGCGTCTGAGATACCTCAAAGTTTCAACGACGATGCTCCCATGACTGTACCTGGTCCAGATGAAATCAGATTCATTGAGGCCAACGAGCAGCCTGCTGAAGAGGTTGCTGAGACGCCCATGTTTGGAGGAAAGGACGAATTCTCCTCTTCGATCCCAACCTCGAAGAAAAAGAAAAAGAAAGGGAAGGAGGCAGAGTCTCGAAGGAAAATCGAGCAACCAGAAGTGTTTGGCGACAAGTCGATACCGGACCTGCCAAACGATCTTGAAGAGCCCATGACCGAGACAGTTAAGCACTCACAAGACACGAATGACGAGCCAGGCTTCACCATAGTCGACAATACTACCCAAGGTCTAGCCGGAGAAGACCAAAGTGCGGTCGCTACAGACGACTGGGCACTCCCAACAAAGCAGTCAAAGAAGGAAAAACGCAAGGCTAAGAAGCTCAAGGGTCTTGAAGAGCCTCCGAGCAGCGAGGGCATTGAACAGGAGCCTGTCGTGGAAGCCACACCGCCAAATGAGATCGAGGAGAGTCCCGATCAGCCAACTAGCCGAGTCGCCAAATCGGAGGCGGCTATGGAAGGCACAGAGCCAGTGGTTGATCCTGTCGTCGACGATGATTTGAGCTTCTCCCGCAAGCCGTCAAAGAAAGAGAAGCGTAAGGCTAAGAAATCAATGTTCATCGACGCGCAACCAGCTGAAGCTGGACCTCCAGAGGTCGTGGGCCTGACCTCTGAAACTCGACCTTCGGCATTCGACAGTCAAACTGTCGAACCTCAGCCTGAGCGGGAAGCTGAAGCAGTCTCGTTGGATCGGACTCTGCCAGCTGTTGACCCTATTGTTGTGGAGGGCGTACCGAACGAATCCATCAGCCAAGAAGACGAAGCCCTCAGTAATGCGATGGAACATGGTTCCTCCCCTGGAAACACATCTCAAGACATAGACTTCGCGGCTACGTTGGCTGCTGGCCTGCAAGATTCTGGCTTTGACCCCAGTCTTGTTATCGATGATCCTGTGTTCCATCGAAGAGAATCTCCCACAAGTGTAGGAGAAGCTGATCCTGAAGAAGTTACATCTACGACAACAAGGAGGCTAAAGAGAGACAGCAGCCAAGGTGTAAGGGGAAGTCCCACCCAAGACGCATTCACCGACCAACCTGCAAAAGGGTTTGCGAATGATGACTTCTCCAATGACTTGACGGCTGGCCTACTCGCTTCTGGATTTGCACCAGATGCTCTTACCAGTCTCTCGGCTGGTACCAAGGATGCTCAAGACGACCCAGAAGAATTCACCTTTGCGACACTAAAGAGGAAGAAGAAAGGCAAGAAGGGCACACGAGCTGAGACATCAACTCCAGAGTTACCAACACCCACACACGAGATGACCCTCAGGCTAGAAGGCGAAACAGAACATCCAATGCCCGCGGCAATCGAAGCTCTGCCTGCTCGAGAGCCCGAGGACGATCGTGTAGAATCTACAATTGCTCAGAGAGATATCGACAATCTGACTGATACATCGCCAACGAGGTTAGCCAAGCCCACTTTTCTTCACACCTCCAAAATCTCGCAGTTCCTGCCCGTCAGTATTGATCACTCAGCCCAGTCAGATAAACAGCGTGTAGACCAAGGTCCTCAACCATCGGCGGATGTGTCAATGATTGAGACGTTGGTCAAAGAAATCCCGCAACCAATACTGGAAGATGCACATGCAACGTCGACCACGGCAGATCCAAAACCACTAGTCACTGCTCAAGTTCACAACGAGCCGGCAACATGGTCTTTTGGCAATTTGGAGTCGCCTGTCAAGCAGACAATCTCAGAAGCTTATCAAGAGATGCAAGCAGATGATCCTCTTGTCTCCGCTTCGTCTGATTCGGAAAAGAACGCACAGACTCTGAAAGCCGAACCCATCTCGCCGGTCGAGTCTACTACTAAGGACAGAACTTCGTATCTCTTCCAGTCTCCAGTAGATGTGACTGGCTTCGACAAGGCAAAGGAAGTACCACAGGAAAGCGCGCAAAAACAGGCCAGATTTTACCAGCCGGAATACGCACTTGGTTCAACCTTGGGCTCCAAGCCTCAGCGTCCACCGGCACTTCTACCTCCAAGTCCTTCAGAGCTGTCCTTTTCACCGACATCTTTGAGGGCTGCGACTCCTCCAGCGCCTCTTTCACCAAGTCCCTCTCGCCAATATGTGATATCGCCAGCTCCTTTGCCACCAACTTCTCGAGCTGATCAGTCACCACCTTTGACAAGGAAAAAGAGCCTCTATGACATCGGATCGCCAGGTCCAGGACACTTCAGTAAGGCTGCAAGACGCTTAACACCACAACAAGCATTCCGAGGACAATCTGATCCGTTTCAGCTAGAAGGTTCACCGGTTGTTGAAAGAGCCAACTTGGACGGCCAGATTCCAATCTTGCGACCGATGGGCTCAACTCGATCAATCATTAGCAACAGAGAACATCTCCGATCAGTAAGTTCGACCAGTAATCACTCTGCTGCTCCTTCCCTACGACGAATCAATAGGAGCTTGTCAGGTGATTTGAGGGCCGCTAGCAGGAGGCGGGGAGACGCGACGCATGGGCCACCAACAACAATCCCCATCGAACGTCCCCCCACACCGCCTTTGCAAGACGAAGAGTTCAACGGTCACGGTGCTTCCCGTGCTTCGGACATGGCAAACATCTTTGTAAGCAGTCCACGTCTTTTGTGATATTGCAAATGCTGACTAGAAATGTAGGAGGGCTGGGGTGATGTCCGCAGCTCGCCGACCGTGTCTCCCACGCGACCGCCTAGTATGCGCAAACGCCAGAGCATGCACATTCTTGACCTAGAGGCTAAACTCGATCAACTCGCTTCCGAGAACCGTTACCTACAGGATGCCATCGACCAAACAACTCCTGCTCGGCCATCAGTTGATGACAACGTCGAACTTCAGGATATGCTTAGAGCACGTGATTTGCAACTCCAGAAGAAGGATGCTGAGATCAGGCAAATCCGATCATTACTTGAGCCATTGCAACGAGAACTCGCGAAGCTGACTGATGTCAACAACAATCTCTCCGAAGTCAATCGTAGCTTCACGGCTAACAATGACATCCCTTACGCTACCTTGCGGACGGAACATGCATCTGCTCACAAGCAGTTACAACACACGAGCCAGGAGCTCGAAGGTCTCAAGAGACAACATCATGAACTTAATGATAACATGGAAGACATTGTCAGACAAGAAATTGCCAATGCACTGGAAGACAAGAATGCTGAGATCAGAAAGCTGCGCGAGGAGCTCGATGTGGCTAGCCAGCAGATCCGACTTCTTCAAAACGAGATTCTTGCATCTAAGGGGGACAACTACCTGACGACCCGCGATGAGGACTACTTCGATACCTCGTGCCAGAAGCTCTGCCAGCATGTTCAGCAATGGGTCTTGCGCTTCTCCAAGTACTCCGACAACCGCATGTGTCGCCTGACTTCAGACTTGACCGACGAGAAGATCGCAGCTAGGCTTGACAATGCCATTCTGGATGGATCCGATGTTGATAAACTACTCGGAGACCGTGTGCGTCGACGCGACGTCTTCATGTCTGTAGTCATGACTATGATCTGGGAATATGTGTTTACGCGATACCTCTTCGGCATGGATAGAGAACAGCGACAGAAGCTCAAGTCGTTGGAGAAGACACTCTCTGAAGTTGGTCCTCCACGCGCAGTAGCACAGTGGAGAGCAACTACCTTGACGCTCCTGTCACGCCGACCAGCCTTCGCCACTCAACGCAATCTCGACACTGAAGCCGTGGCTCAAGAGATATTCAGCGTATTGTCAGCCTTGCTTCCACCTCCAGCACAACTCGAAGCACAGATCTTGTCATCACTGCGCAATGTCCTTCGCCTAGCCGTCGAATTGTCCATCGAGATGCGCTCCCAGAAAGCAGAATACATCATGCTGCCACCCCTGCAGCCCGAATATGACGCACAAGGCGACCTAGTCCGCAAAGTTCATTTCAACGCCGCACTCATGAATGAACGCTCTGGCGACTATATCAGCAACGACGAACTAGAGCGCACCCAAGCCGTTGTGAAAATTGTTCTCTTCCCTCTGGTCGTCAAAAAGGGAGACGATGTTGGCGAAGGAGAAGATGAGATTGTGGTATGTCCTGCACAAGTGCTTGTTGCAGGGTCCAAGCAGGGCAAAAAGGTTGTCAGGGTGTTGAGTGGGGCTATGGATATCGACAATCCGAGACGCAGTAATCAGAGTATTATCTCTGGGTTGGAGAGTGGGGGGATGATCTGAGGATGAGAGAACTGTTGTACCTATGAAGGGGGTTTTTCTTTCTTTTCTACACATTCTTATGGCGGTATGCTTTTATGATTGATGAGATTGAAGGGGGGCAACGCATGGCCTGAGGATGAAGGACGTACCCAGATGGGAACGATTGATGTAGTGTCCATTGAATCCAGGTGCGTGATCAGAGTGATAGCCATGGACAGTTGAGGACGTTTCCCTCGGGCAACATTCGCTGTTGTGAAATCCTTTGTCCTGGCTTCCAAGTCCACTCGGAACCATGCCCATATTCAATACCACCGTGTTTCTGTAGACCCTAAGCAAACAGTTCATGCCAACATAACAACGGTGCGGTTCGGCCCGTAGGGTGGTTTTGTTATGATGCACCACGACTGCGAGAACCTCGAGTTCATGGCATGTCTGTTTCTTGTGATTCGGACGGCTCAATCTGCCTTGTGTCGTCTCTTCCCACTATGCAGGACACGTTGCGTCGTGTATATCTATAAACTCAATGCCTCTCTGACACAGAAGCTGCAAAGAGTTGTACTTGATGCGTCGACGTTGCACTATCGGAAACGTTCATGCAAACCACCTCAGGTCTTTTTGTCTTATCGGCGTGTTAGCGAGGGGTGGGGTATAGAAAGGATTCTGACTTGGGTTTTTACCCAAAATTCGCCGGGCGAGTGTTCAGCTCGGTCTCACTAGTGCGTTTGTAGTTGGCGTAACGAGGGGCTCATAGTCACTTTACTTGGATTGCTCGCGAAATATTACCATAATTTCTGCACGAATCTCTTTTCACAGCAGCTGAGCCCTGTATTCACGTTCGACTAGCAAAGAGAGATATCCTGTACCGTACGACTGGGTCTTGACATGTTTATATGCAAGGGGATGTGAGATTGGGACATCTTAGCGAGGGGTTTGATATTATTGCGGTAGCGAGATCCCCGCAGTCAATCATACAGTACGCGAACCACCGCCATCGAGTTTATCATTCAGCTGAGCATGCGAGGTCGTTGTCTCATTGACTTCGTCGAAGGAGGTGACACCGTTAGCTGCCTGCAACATCTGTCCATATCTCAGCTTGTATCTCCACCACCATCGCTAAGCGATGCTACATTGCAAGAGTCTTTCGAGAGGATCAGCCAGGAGACAGGAGGACCTCTACTCTGCTATAAAAAGGCCGCACTCGGTGCACCTTTTTTCCACTCATCAGCCAAAGAATACACAACTTCTCAAACCACTTTTGAAGATCACCCATCCACTCCATCATGTCTTTCCTTCCAGACTCTCTTGTAGGAAGTAGTGGACTCCTGTCAAACTTGCCTGATGTCCGTCGCCGCCAACTTTCCCGTGTCAAGGCTTATGCCCAGGGCAAAAGAAATGATGCCAGAAAGACTCGTGCTCTGCGCAAAGCTCAGTACAAACATAAATTGGAGTTGTCAGAACTCTCGAAAGGTGGGATCGTCTCCGTCCGCATGATGAATGTTGAATACTCACAC
Organism: Aureobasidium sp. GC_Fusr_1; assembly: GCA_026538705.1. Lineage (NCBI taxonomy): Eukaryota > Fungi > Ascomycota > Dothideomycetes > Dothideales > Saccotheciaceae > Aureobasidium > Aureobasidium sp. GC_Fusr_1. The sequence continues at coordinate 20,199 of JALPCE010000011.1, forward strand.
TAGAGTAGATGCAAGAGATGCACTGACCGCCAATCCTCTCCAGCATGGTATCCCTCGAGCGTTCAAAGTCCTTCTTGCTGGCGAAGACGTCTCCTCGGATGCTAAGTTGCATGATATAGAGCGGTTCACGGATGAAGATGACTTCATTCATTTCGCTTCTTTTGGTATCCCCGACAAACCCGTTCGTTTCAACAAGTATGTCACATGATGAGAATGAGATGAACCATGCTGATGTTTCTTGTAGTACATGGATTGAGAAGGACAACGTGAAGATCTCCCCAGATCGACGTGTATACACTCTCAAGATCGCGGATGCAAATGATGCCGAGACACACATCCATCTGGATTTCACTGACATCGACAAGCCAGTTGGTCAGATCGAATTGCCTCAAGGTTTCATTGCTGTTTCGCTACAGCCTTGGGCAATCTCATTCAATGTGAATGTCTCCGCAGATGCCGGTGCTTACTTCTCAGACAACACAAGCACACTCGTCTGGGATGAGAAAAGCACCCCTTGGAAGAATGCAACCTGGAAACAGAACAACATGACATTCTCCTATGATACGGTCAAAGTGACCGATCCGTTCGGAGGATCCAGCCTAGTCAACGAGGTTTCTTTCCGAGACCCTGAAAGTAACGCGGTTGCCGAATACACGCAAGCTGAGTATGGACTGCAATACACTTCTCTGTTCCAGGACATCACCATTGGAGATGAATTATGCAAAGCTTGCGTCACAACAGTCAAGGCTGAGTATGTCAGCACTGCTCCCGAAGTTCGAAGCACAGATGTTGTCAAATCGGTGTTTCCACAACTGGCAATCTTCAAATTCGACGAACTAGCCACTAGTTTTACTGGAACTTTTACCGTACCTCAGTCGACTGGACACCCGATTGTCTACTCCGTGGAGGGAACGGGAATCATGCCCAACGTACCTGCTTTCGCACCAGGTCCCGTTCAGCCTGGCGATGACCTTGTCGCCGCTACGAGCTCAGGGATGCATCTGCAACAAGTTGCAAACAAGGAAGCGGGACCCCTTTTGGAAACTAGCATCAAGCTCATTCCAAACGCATTTGCTTTTGCTACTTCCAATGGGTCGTCTATACTGCCAGTCACAGGTCTCCTCAACTGTGATCCTATGATCATTGATAAGGCGAGTCCTACAGGTCTCTCAGATTCCATTGCAGCAGTCGCCAACAGAGACTTCCACGACATCATATGTTACCACATGGATAACGATATCCATAAAACATTCATATCGGCAACGCCAACTACACTCGCCGATTCCACCGTGCAGTCCATTGCCACCGACAGCCCTGATAACGCAAGCTTCTACAAGACATTGCAGGTTCCTTATGTCACTTCCAGCTTGGGTCGATCTACATTGGCCGAAGGCAAGCAATGCAACTCCCAAAGAGCAGAGGCACAACTCAAGACCTTGCCTGCCAATTCCAGCATTTACAAAAGACATTCTGATGCACTATACCGGCACAGGTTCATGCAAGCGTTTCCTTTGATACAACAATATCTGGACAACCAAGCCAACACTGACTACTCGGTCAACATCACGAATGGCGCTAGTGCGATGAAGGAAAAGATCAAGTCGATGTCGGCGGGCGTGAATGGTGTCAGCCCTGGAGATGCCGCAGCAACATTAGATGCAGCTCTGGCCGATATCGACTCTTTAGCTGCATGGGCAACGTCCCAGAAGTTGTTCTACGCTTTCAATCTTTACTATTGGTGCGAGACCTACTTCATCCCAAATCTTGTTGCTCAAAGTTCAAATGGCTCTCTTTCAGCATCGGTATCGAGAACGATGAAAAAGCTGACCGTCATGTTTGGACTTCTGGAAAACGGAAAACAGAACAAGGACGGAAAGTCTTTCACAGAGGCTTTCAATGACTTGATTCGTCTTTTTCAGATGTCTAGCATTATTCCACAGTTCGTGGACGCCGATGCCGCTGCAGAAGATCTAGACAGTATCGAAAAGGAGATGCTGCAGCAATTCTACGATGACAATATCGGAAGTGCGGACCCGGTCGTAGTAGCTGAAGCACAAAGAGCACAAAAACTGGCCACGAACGATTTCCTTCGAGGGCAATTCTTCCGGTCTTTGGCGGCAAGCATGCGATTGGGTGGCTCTTTGGGAAGCTGGGCCGCCATCACCCAACTCAATCGAAACTTTTTGAATCAAGCTTCGTGGTTCCAGAAGCTTTCAGGGGCAGCAGATCTTGGTGCTACATTCTTACGAGTCAGCTGCGTCGCGCTATTGGTTCTCCCTATGATCAATACATTCGGTGGTGGTTGGAGTTCCATGTCGAAAGATCAAAAGACCACATGGGTTAGTACAGCGGCCGCACTTGGTTTGACGTTCTTTATAAAAGGACTCCAAGGCGCTCTACGTCTCTACTACTTTTGGGGGGAACTAGGAGGCTTCACCCAGTGCCTCAAAGCATTCATGGGTTTCAAAAGTGTTCTTGCAATCCTTCCACAAGCAGCGACAAAAGTAAGTCAAGTCTCGAGGGTCGCTCAGTACATGCTAACGAAGTTAAAGACACAAAACACCTTCGCCCAATGGTTGATACGTGGAAGCCGCGACACAATGCAAATAACAGGCGACGAAGTCACAGTTGGTATGAAAATCTTCGGGCGTTCAGCTGGAGAATTCCTTACCAACTGTGTCGGTGCCATCCTGGCCGGAGTCAACATTGTCATGAGTGCAATCGATCTCTCCAAGACCAGTGACCCTCTTCAAGAGACTATGGATTCCTTATTCATTGCTTCGAGTGCTTTGCAACTGTTGGCTATTGGAGCAAATTGGCTGGTTTCCGCTGCTGTCGTTACTGAGACGGCGACCGTCGCTCTTGTTTCGACTGTTGCGGCGGCTATAAGTGGAATTGCTGTCGTTCTTGCAGTCGCAGGACTTATCGTCATGATTGTCATGGCATGTCTGAAGAAAGATCCACCAAATCCTGTGCAAGACTTTGTGGACACACGAGCATCACCTGCTGGCCTGAAGATGGATTTCGACACTGCCATTGATTACTTCAATGTTGTCCCAGCCGATGCTACGGCACAATCTCTAAACGGAATCTCATTCCAGGCACAACCCATAGACTCGCCTGCAGTATCTTTCATCCAACTTGGGAGCCAAGTCGATCCTCCAGCGATCAAGAGTACTGTCAATGCAGGGACATCCATAACATACCTCCCTGATACCTGCTGGAATGTGAAAACCGACTCGAACGGACTGACCATGATTTGGACTTATCATATGGACAAAGTTCAAGGCCAGCAACCACTATTTCTGGGCGAGACTAGTGATGGCAAAGTTCGTGCACTCCCTCCACCTCCTAAATCGACCAAGGACAGTAAAGATCAAGATGTGCCCGTTGATCCTGCAGTCTATGCTCAACAGTTGTCAATGCAACAGTGGACTTTCCAGACCAAATCAGAAGCGACCATGACGACTAGGACATACGACAAGGACAAGACATCGTTTGTCGCAAGTGCTAGGTTTTGTCTCAAGCGAGGCGACAACTTTTTGACCGCTCAACTCCAGAGTGACAAGACCACCTCATTGATTTTGAGTCAAAGCAACAACAGTTTCGTTCAAACCAATGACTGGACACTGGCTTTGCAATCTATGAGTCCCTCTAACTTCAACTATATCCACCCTACTTGGGAGCTCAATACGGCGCAGAAAGATGAGCAAAATTGTGCTATCTTTACAGGCACGACGTCAGGCCCTCTATCATGGGCGATTTCTCCCGCTTTACCTAGCTTCTTGACCTTGTCCTCCGAGGACGGTACGATCAAGCAGAATGCCGGTGTGGTCCCTGTCGTCGGGCCCGCTACGGTATATAATGTGACAGCAAGTATCACGATCTTAGAGAAGGCATACTCGAAGAGTACTAGTGTCACCATCTCTGTAGTCGACGCCACCAACCCATCTGTCCCAACCGAACTCTTGACAGCGATTGACGAAGGCTCTGTATCTGCTTCTGGTGTTGCTGCCATCGAGAAAGTCGATCAGAAATCAAATTCCGCAGGAGCCCATGAGTCAACTCCGAATACACAACCGCAACTCGGATCAACTGAGACAGCTACACTCGAGTCATCAACAATAGCACTGCAAATCGATCCAGGCTTTGCTGCCTTGCAAGCAGAGTTCCAAACCTTTGAGCAGAAGGCGTCTCCATTTTTCAACTGGCAGCAGGATGGTGCAGTTGCACTCAACCAGCATTGCACCGCTGCCACGGCAATTTCCAGAATGCAGAATTCGCTGGGCGGAAGCTGGGACAAGAGCTCAAACATATTCTCCTCGCGGACTCAGAGCTTCCAAGACCTCTATCTGCCTAGTCGACCCGCTGTCCCTCCCCTTGGCCCAACTGATTCTCTGGATTATGCTGGAGCCGCCAAAGCTTTCGTTGCACAGTGCATCTACAATGGAGATAGCTATGCTCAGGTACGTGAATGTGTACAGTGTCCATAGCAGTTTAGTAGCAAATGGAATGACAACTGATGGTGTATCTTACTATCTTGTCTCAATCAAAACGTGGACCTTCATATACTGATTGAGTACCCTGTTACTAGCAATATTGTAATTTGGACAGCGCAAACAACACCATCAGCACGTTCAACCAAGCATTATGGAGTACCAACACCGAAAGATAAAAAGATTGGTTGTCGTCGCCCGACTCCAAGCAAGAAAAGTGCTCTTTGCAAGATTACCAGACGTTGATCGAGAACAAAAACTGGACAGCATACAAGCGAGCCACACAAGCCGACGGTGGCTGGAAGAACCAAAGCTTCGAAATGTACTTCCACTTTTTGAAACTCTACTCTCTGGGCGCGACGCAAGACAAAATCACCGAGATCTACAACAACATCACGGGCCCAAACTGTCTCGACGCCGGTGGGTTTGGCGACATCACACCCGCCACGTGGGCACAATACACTGGCTATATTCTCCCGGGCCCAATCTCCTACTCTCAACTCGGCGTCCAGAACCTCGACACGACCAGTGGCTACGTGGTTCCCGATTTGAATGGTGGCACATACTTGACTACGCATGCGGACACCTCATTCATCAGACAGGCGGGCTACTGGCAAGACCCTCACAGTGGGTGTTGCTTTCCAGCGAACACCCAAATTGCCCTTGCAGATGGTAGGACAAGTGTAGCTATCAGCACGATTGCACCTGGTACAAAAGTCTTGAGTCCGACGCGGGAAAATCCTCTAGCCGTTGCGACAGTGAGATCTCTTTCGAGACCGAAGAGGGATGGTAGGGCATTGTATTCGTTCCTCGATGGCTGCAAGGATGTCAAGTTTACAGCGACCCATCCCATTTTCTTGAGATACGATGAGGAGAACGGGTTGCCTGTGCTAGGCTTCGTTGACGTCGGGGAGGCTTTGAATGTCAATCCGTTGTGGGCTGCTTTCCATCTGGAAACGCTCCCTGCGACTTCATTGCTACAAGATGCTGGCTCTTCTCTTGCCGGTGGTCAAGATGAGATCCTGTACGACTTGGTTCTGGAAACAACCAATGCAAGCAATAAGACCAGCAACGTAGCAGTCTTTGTCACGTCGCAGCCTGGATCAGACAAAAGAGTTACTGTCTGTAGTGAGGCACCCGATTTGACCGCACTGCCGGGCATGACTCGCTTTGTCCTGGCTCTACTCGAAACCCTCGGATCTCGCGCAGACACTGCTCGATTCTTTGCCGACGGGCTGAAATGTGGGAGTCTGGACTACCTACAACGGATACAAAAGCACCGCATTGCAGCTGCTGCGGATGCCGTCCACACCCCCAGTCGATTTGGCAGAGAGGTCGGTCTTGATCTCGCATTATCCGTGATCGGAAATTCCAAGAATGATGCACAAGCCGTCATGGATGCTTCGGAGGCGGTGGTCGGGTCTCTTGGTCTTGGTCTGCAATGCCACTTGGACAATGGTTGGCAATTCGCGTCCCCAGTCTCTGGCACAACACAACCGAGCAGTTTCGTGCTGTCGACCCATAACATTACACTTGCTCAATCCTCGCTGTTGAACTTGTCAGATGACCTCAAACAAGTCGCTGCCGAGAACATTCGCCAACTCGGTAACGAATTCTTGAAATGCTCGAAAGTATCAATATCTGTCAGTCTTGTCGGAGGAGCGCAGAATCTCGTGCCGGCTCACTCGAGGGTAGTCTGCAAAAGCGTCGGATCTCATCTCCATCGCGTCCACTCCGTTCTGAGCTTCTCGCCCATCGGAGCAGGAGAATCGCCCTGGCAACAGAGTTACAAGCTCATCATCTCGATAGAAGAGCATGTCACAGTCCTCGTCGCCGAAGGAAGTCTTGTAGCGGATGTACCCGCAACATGGCCACTCCATATCGAGAAGCTCGCTGGACATGATGTCGTTGACTCATTGAAGAATTGGCATGTCGGGTGGATTTCGGCCACGGGCGCCGACGTCTTGGATTCTGCTCTGGGCACGGTCAAAGATTGGGTGCAGAGTGATGCTGATCTGGGACATGCGGATCTGTATGCAGAGATGCTTGGACGCAAGGTAGGGGACGACATACTCCAGACGATATTTTGAGCAGGTGGTTCTTCCGTAGAAGCTTGGAAGGCTGCGACCGTATTGTGTTTTTGTTCTTAATGTACATGTGCTCGGACAAGCTAGCTAGCTAGAGCAGCACGATACAAGAGTCGGGCACGCAAGACATGTCACTGAATACGTTAAGCACATAACTGAACGTGCACAACTAGTCAGTATCCAACATACGGCAAGAAGAAGGGCAAGACTTGCCGTGCAAAGTCCTACAAATCGATTACAATCTGTTATGTATGGAAAGCTCGACGCACCATTGACAACAGGGACATTGTGAAATCATCATCCTCAAACGGTTTGACATGACTTTGACCATGTGTGTTCCGAAGCGTTATATTCTCTGTGCTTCATGTTGACTTACAAGAAAACATCAAAGGCGGCTAGCAGCAGCACCTTGCCCCTTTGGCATCTTCCTATCCACCCCCAAAGCTTCCACATCCTTTGGTTTATAATAATGCGGCGCAACCTCCGAAAGCCACTCTGGCTGCAACGGAAAACACGATCGCATAAACTCTTTACTCGTAAGCACAAGTTCATGATAAATAGTCCATTTAGGACGGTTTCCCGTGGCAGCAAGCACGGAAGATGGATGCAGCCAAGTAGTTTGATTGTTCTTGACGGTGCGATAACTGTCTCCTCCCCTCTGTATGCGAGCCGCATTGGGAAAGAAACCTGCAGTGAGTGCTTTGAGGATTGGAGGAATGTTTGTGGCGCCGCAGGAAGATACAGTGACTTCGACGCGATCACACAGTTTGGCCAATTGATCGCGTACGTCTCTTGCGCGGGTGAGACTGCGTTGCTGCAAAAAGTTTTCCTTGGCCCAGACTTGGGAAAAGTCCGAGTCGACCCATTGGTTCCAGATGTTGAGGTAGGTGAGGTGATCGCCGCCGTCTTTGATGGTGAAGCGTTCTCTGGTGGTGTCGGCTTGGGTTTTCTTGTCTTTTGGGCGGTAGAAGAGGGCGCTTGCTTCGCCGAGCATGGAGACGATGGAGAGCACTTCTTCCACACAGCCTTCCTTGTCGGCGGCGAGGATTGCTTTTGCTAGAAGAGGGTCTGTTGGGAATTCGGCCATTTGACGACCCACTCGTGTGAGCTCGCCTTTGTCGTTTAATGCTCCTAAAGCATATAATTGTTCCAGCGAGCGGATGAGCATGTCGGGAGATGGCGGATCCAGGAATTCAAAGTTGAGCAAGTCGTTGATACCTAATGACTTCAAGAGCAAGACCACACTTGTCAGATTGGTCCTTTGGATTTCAGGTGTGGTTGATTCTGGCAAGTCGTTGTAGAAAGCCCATTTCGTGTACAGACGGAAGCATTTACCAGGACCTGTACGTCCTGCTCTACCCGCTCGCTGATTCGCAGAAGCACGCGAAATTGGGACGGCGACAAGACTTTCCATGTTGGTAGCGGGGGTATATCTGTTCTCTTTGACATAGCCAGGATCAATGACATAGACGATGTTGTCAATAGTCAAACTCGTCTCGGCAATATTGGTGGCCAGGACAACCTTGCGGACTTTTGGTGGCGTTGGCTCAAAGATTCGGTTTTGCATATCTGTAGGCAAGTTTGCATAAATAGGACATATCATCAACTCGCCAGCAGCAGCTCCAAGTTTCCGAGCGGTTTCTTGCAAAGACTCGTTCGCTTGCTCAATTTCGTCTTGTCCAGTCAAGAAAACCAGAATGTCGCCAGGCATAGGTTGAGACAGATGGATCTGGAAGACCGTCGTGATAGCAGCTGATAGGTAGTTGGCCTCTGGTTGCATGCTGTAGTTCATCTCCACGTCGAAAGTTCTTCCGGGAATATTCATAATCGGAGCGTCGTCAAAGTATGATGAGAATTTCTGTGCATCCAGAGTGGCAGATGAAATGAGAATCTTCAGATCTGGTCTTCCACGCGCAATGTCTTTGATGAGACCAAACAGAATATCGGTGTGCAATGTACGTTCGTGAGCTTCGTCGATCATCAAAGCAGAATATTTGCCGAGATCGGGCTCTGTCAGGAACTCGCGCAACAACATACCATCAGTCATGTACTTGAGAATGGTTTTATCGCTGGTTGCATCCTCAAATCGGATAGAGTATCCGACCTCGTTACCAACCTTGACGCCCATCTCTTCTGCCACACGAGTAGCGACCGACATGGCAGCGACTCTACGGGGTTGTGTACATCCTACCATCTTGCCGTCCTTGGTCATACCGTGTTCATGGAGATATTGTGGCAGCTGCGTAGTCTTTCCAGAACCAGTCTCTCCGACAACAATCAAGACTTGGTATTTGTCGACAGCAGCCAGGAACTCGTTTCGGTACGTATACACGGGCAAAGTCTTTCGCTTCTCTTCAATAGTCTTGGCCTTTCTTTCTGCGGCGACGAGTTGTTGAGCGAGCTGACGTTCCTCCTGCGTCTGTTGTTGCATGCTTCCAGACATGACACGGTCAGTCATCCATTGAATTTGCTGATCCTGATCAAAGACATATTCGTAGTCGGCTTCGTTGACACGCTCAGAGACCATGATTTGAGCCTTCGTTTTGGCGAGCTGTTCGTTCTCCCATTCTTCGTGTTCGGTGACAAAGCGTTCTCTTCCATATTCATCTCGGTCGACATGACGACTGTTCAGTGCATCCGACTTTGCTTTTCGGCTTATCTTGCCTTTTTCTGTGATGTAGTCATCTGGGAGAGCATAACCCTCAAGGTGGTCGTCGATACGCAGACGTTCCTCTGCAATCTCTAGAGTCCTCTTGTTCTTCTCGAATTCGGCCTTCTCCTGAGCTGTGAGTAAGGGGTTTTCCCGAAGTTCCATTTGTTCCTCGGCAACTTGCTTGCGGAGCAAGGCGAGTTCCTGAGCCTCTCTCTTTTTGAGATATTCCTGACGGGAGCGTAACCTAATATCCTCGAGTTGTGCCTTTCTCTGATTGGGGTCGTCGGCCAAGGCACGTCGAGATGCTGAATCATGCTTTGAGCGATCCTCGACAATCTTCTTGGTGCCACGTTCATCCCTCTCTTTCAGACGCTTCTCGAAAGCGATGCGCTCCTTGCGGTCACGTTCTTCTGCGTCTTCTTCTGGTGAAGCAGAACGACGACGAGGAGAGGCGGATCCATCTTCCAGTCTTGCACGCTTCGAGGCCGATGGTCGTGGCTGATCTTCTTCTTCCTCCTCTTCCTCTTCGTACTCTTCATCGCCCCAGCGGTCGTCGAAATCGCCATTGTCTCGCTGGCGCAAACGTTTTGTATGCCGGTCGCGGCGGTCGTGGCGGTCTGAGCGATCTTTCTTGTCTTCTGTGCGATCGCGACGGCGTGTGGCGGGTGGTGGAGCAGATACAGGCTGTTCGTCTTCAACATTCATGTCGAGCAGGGCATAGCGCTTCTTTGAGTCCTTGGCCGAGGCATCTTTTGGTCGTGACGAGGTGGAAGACTTGTCGGACTTTGGTAGGCGTTGGAAAAGCTGGTGACTGAAAGTGCGCAAATCCTTGTCGTCGGCATCGATCATGGCCTGCAGCTTGTCGTGAAGCTGGTCTGGATTCTTGACCGAGCTGGCCGTCTGCTGGACAAAGTCGACGATCATGTTCTCGGACCCGCCCACCAGCTTGATCAAGTTGTCCGAGATGAAAGTCCGTACGTCCATGTTGAGATATCCCCGATCCGGGATGCAGTAAAGGGCGGTTGTTGTGCAGGGTAAAAGATGTTTCGGGCAGGGAGCTGGTATAGATGCGTGAAGCCGCCAAGCGTGCGTCACTGCTGGCGAGTCGTTCTTATCAAACCATCAGAGAATGTTCAGGACCAAATAACATGCTGTATGTTGCAATACATCAACAGCGAATCATATACAGCCTGTAAGAAGAGTGAAGGGGCTGATTGATCGCACAAGGACAAACACCACCTTGATCGGTGCCAAGCCAGGGCATACCAAAGGCCCAAATCAAGTCAACGCGACCACGTCTGTCGTGCATCAGCCATGTTCACCTTCACGCCGCTGTTGGGCGCGCAGTCCGAGTCGGCTGCATCGCAGTCGCTGCTGGAGCTGGATGGAGGTGTCAAGATCCTCGTCGACGTGGGCTGGGACGAGTCTCTGGACGCCGACAAGCTCGTCCACATTGAGCAGAACGTGTCGACCATCTCGCTCGTCCTCCTCACCCACCCTACCCTGAACCACCTGGGCGCATTCGCCCATTGCTGCAAACACATCCCGGTCTTCTCATCCATCCCCGTCTATGCCACCACTCCGGTCGTGTCGCTTGGTCGCACTCTCACCCAGGACCTGTACGCCTCGGCTGCCCACCAAGCTTCCATCGTCCCTGCCTCAGCTCTGGCCGAATCGCTGTCCAAGGCTCAAGTCCCCGCCAACTTCCTGCTCCAACCTCCCACCGCCGATGAGATTGCCTCCTACTTCTCCCTAATCAACCCCCTCAAGTACTCCCAGCCTCACCAACCTATCCCATCGCCATTCTCTCCACCTCTCAATGGCCTCACCATCACCGCTTACAACGCTGGTCATACTCTGGGTGGTACCATCTGGCATTTACAACATGGCCTCGAGTCGATCGTTTACGCTGTTGACTGGAACCAAGCAAAAGAGAACGTCTTGTCGGGTGCCGCTTGGCTGGGTGGTGCTGGTGGAGGTGCTGAAGTCATTGAGCAGTTGCGCAGACCTACTGCCTTGGTCTGCAGTACAAAAGGCGCCGATCGATCACATCTCTCAGGAGGCCGTAAGAAGCGTGACGATGCACTACTCGCCTTGGTCAACCAGACCATCTCAAACGGCGGTACTGTTTTGATCCCCACAGACTCAAGCGCTCGCATGCTCGAACTGGCCTACATTCTGGAACATCATTGGCGACAGGGGACCAATGGTCCGAACCAAGAACTCTACAGGAACACCAAGCTAGCCTTTGCCGCAAAGTCGGCTTCTGCCACGCTTCGATATGCCCGGAGTATGATCGAGTGGATGGACGATGCCATTGTGCGTGAGATGGAGGCTGCTGTTCAAGGAAAATCGGACAACACCCAAAAGAGCCAGACAGGTCGTGACGAAGACACTCCCTTCGACTTGAAATATCTCAAACTGGTCGAGAAGAAGACGCAACTGCATCGTATCCTTGACTCTGGCAGGCCCGCTGTTATTCTAGCAAGTGACAAGTCTCTTGAATGGGGGTTTTCCAACGACGCAATTCGAAAGATCTGCAACGACCCAAGGAATCTCGTCGTATTGACCGAGAGAGCTGCGAACCCATCACCAGACAACAAGGGCATCGGCCGCTTTTTGTGGGAGTACTGGCGCCAGGCGGTGGAGTCACGAGACGAGGACGCAAATGTCGTCGAAGTGTCGGGTGCGCAAACACAAGTGCGCCAGTTGGATGTAGCACGTCTCGAAGGTGATGAGAACCTCCTCTACCAACAATACCTGGCTCGTAGACGCCAAATGCACAGCACACTGCAAGGCGACAACACGCTCGCGAAAGAAAATGCAGCAGAATTGGCTGATGACGGCTCATCGACCAGCTCTGAATCCTCTGACGAATCTGAAAACGAACACCAGGGAAGAGCGCTCAACATTTCTGCAACCATGACACACAGACGGAAAGTAGGTCTGACAGATGCTGAACTTGGCATCAATGTCCTCCTACGACGCAAGAACGTTTACGATTATGATGTGCGCAACAAGAGAGGACGCGAAAAAGTGTTTCCTTACGTCGCCAAACGCGGCCGCGCAGACGACTTTGGCGAAGTCATTCGACCAGAAGAGTATCTTCGTGCAGAAGAGAAGGACGATACAGAAGGCCAGGATGCAGCAGAAGCCAAGACAGAAACTGCCGTTGGACAAAAGCGCAAATGGGACGAGGTTGCACCTCGTGCTATTCAGAATGGTCGAACTGGCAAGTTCCCCGATAAGAGAAACAAGACCGACGACCGAGAGTCTACAAATGTAAAGTCGACAAACCAGGATCACGACATGAACGGCGATGCAGCCAGCGAGTCGGAGGAGTCTGATTACGAGCCTGAAGAATCACTTCCAGAAGGGCCCCTCAAGGCTGTTTTCACCGAGGAATCACTGCAGCTCAATGTGAGGATAGCATACGTTGACTTCTCTGGTCTACACGAGAAGCGTGATTTGCAGATGCTTATTCCACTTATTCGACCAAGGAAGCTGATTTTGGTGGCTGGAGAGGAAGCGGAGACTCTAGCACTTGCCGAGGACTGCAAGGCTTTGCTTGCGTCTGGTGAAGGCAATGCTGTCGATATTCTCACCCCCATCATCGGTGAGACTGTTGATGCCAGTGTCGATACAAATGCATGGACACTCAAACTCAGTCGAAACCTGGTCAAGAAGCTCGCCTGGCAGAATGTGAAGGGGCTTGGCATCGTGGCTATTACAGGTCGCCTCGAGGCTGTACAAAAGTTGCTCGCCGATGCCAATAGCAATGGAGATGAAGCTATCAAGAGAAAGAAGCAAAAGATGATCGCAGGTGGTAACGAGACTGATGCTCCTGACATGGTCGGCGAGGCTGGTGTCGAGACCGAGCCTGTGCTTGATGTGTTGTCGACCAATCCGTTAGCCAACAATCAAGTCACAACACAGCCACTACATGTTGGTGATCTTCGCCTTGCTGATCTCCGAAAGCTCATGCAAGCTTCTGGTCATGCAGCAGAGTTTAGGGGTGAAGGCACACTGTTGGTTGACGGCGCTGTTGTCGTTCGCAAGACTGCTAATGGCAGAATTGAGATTGAGGGAGGCAACTACATGGCATCTGCCGGACGCCGCGAAAGCGCATTCTTTGCCGTCAGGCGCAAGGTGTATGAGGGCCTGGCTGTGATTGCCGGTGGTTGAGTAAAAAGTCTGCTGTAAGATACCCAAATTCATTATTTTCCAAATCATCAAAGTTGTGAAGGCAGGAAAGTGCGCATGCTTAGCCGCGTAACTGAAAAACTTGTGATTGTAAGCGGCTCTTGTAATTCGTGACACTGGCGGCTGGCGGCGCATGCTAGAAGAATCAAGTTCTAGATAATTACTGCATCACAAGATAATCACAAGCTCCCACGATTACCTCGCGCTGGCCACATCTTCAGAATGATATACCGCATTCACACCATTGGACAGCACATGCGCATTGTCACGCGCTTTCCTGGTCTATAAATCGCCCGCCAATCTCTCCCTCAAACCCAAACCTCAACCTCAACATCAGTCTACCTGTTCGAATAGCTGACACTGAACACAAAAAACAGTCCCGTTGATCAATCAACACTTCCCACATGAGTAACCCTCCACCCTACACTTGGAAACCATACAGCTACCAACCAGTTGCCCCTCCCCCACCACCTCCAATGCCAATCTTGCTCACCATGCCCATCTTGGTTGCCCCTTGTATCGCCGTGCCCATCAAAGCCTCGCCCCTCAAAGGTATGGCGGTCGCTGGCTCAGACACAGCAGCAAAAGGCAAGGAACTGGTGACGATAACCAAGACTACTACAGCCATCAAAGGCACCTCTTCCAAGACGGTGACAAAGACTGCTTCCAAACCTGCATCTTCAGCTGCCAAAGCACCCTCCAAAGCACCTTCTGCACATGCATCTTCAGCAGCAAAAGTACCACCCTCCAAACCTGCTTCTTCGACTCCTGCAAAGTCTACTACCTCCAAAGCAACCAAGAAATCCTCATCTTCAGCTTCAGCAGCAAAAACTTGTGCCGCAGTCGTTGTTACCAAAACCGTGGTTTCTGCATCGACATCTGCCAGCAATAAGTCAACCACACCCTCCAACACCTCTTCCAAAACCACGGCTTCACACAAAGCAGCAAAGCTAAAGGCAGTCACTGCACCCTGCCCTCCTTTACCAGGCATGAAAATCATCTACCCCAAACACCACACTTGTCTACACGTCATCCTCCGCACAAAAGTCTGGGAAAGTGGTGCTGTAGCCGCCAATCTCATCGCCAAACCCTTTTACGTGCCTTGCGTGTTGAGCGTCTCCGAGTTGATTGAGCAATTGATGGGCACAGAGGGAGATAAATGCAAGGGTTGGGCTTTGACAGAAGTCCAAGAAAAGGGCGATGGGGTCTTCGTCAAGGGATGCAGTGTCGAGTACGGAAGCGACAAGGCTGGAGAGGCACTCAAGGGGGTTGGATGGAGTGAGAAGAATGGGGGCGAGAGACCTCCTGTTTGGGTTGTTTTGCACAAGGTTTGATGAAATTGCGATGCGAGAAGGGGATTACTGATGGAAATGGCCATGGAGGATCTTTCTTGTTGTCTTTGGTCCTTCTTTTTTTGGGCTTTATCTTTTTGATTTGAATTTGCTTGAAAGGAAATGTTTTGCATGAGGTACGGGAATTCTTCATGGAATGACAATGATGTTGTTCTTTGTTTTCTTGCTTGATTTTGACTTGTGTTTCCCTGCAGCAAAAGGAACTGAGAGAGTGCAAGGCTGGAAAGAAATCACATGTACATATTTTTTTTTTTCTTTCTGTTTTTCACTTTCTCCTCCATTTTCTGGTCCTCTGCCTTTTTTTCATACTTTACTTTTTCTGGCTTTGTACTAAGGAGAGCTTTGTCCTTGGTATCGTGGATATGGGAGATACAAGAACCATGGAAAGCCCCTAAGCGAGGGATATATCTTATTCTCGCGAAGAAAAAAGCAATCCTAATGAAAAAACCATCCAAGGAAGAAAAAGGTATCTTGCATGCCCTGTATACCCTTTAAAGGATATCTCGTTTTTTTCTTCCTCAAAAGACGAGAAAAATCTGCCTCTTTTGAGATATCCAAGCTCAGAAAGATCTATCGAGTTCATGTTTTTTGCCATCTTTCCCTTTGGAATGCTTGTACTTTGATTTCGTTCTCTCGCCTATATAACGGATATGTCTGAGGTAATGTACGTTATCAACAATGCCCAACTATCCACCGCTAAGCACAGAATTAGATGATTTGTCAAACTCTTTGAATAATGTCCAACCAGAAGACGAACCTCACCTAGCGTGACACAGAAGCTAGTGTCAAGATCCGACCAACCAGAGACAAACTCGTCTAGATGGATTTCCAGCCATACCCGAAATTCCGCAGTGGTTGGGACAGCCACTTGAGTAACGTCCTAAATGTCCGTGGAATACATTACTCAGTCTTGGTCGGCTGGTTCGGTGATTAGAAACTCGTGCCTCCTGGCAACTTCTTTCACATTGTGTCACTTTCTCGTGTGTCCAAGACACTTACGAACAGTCTCTTGTTCTGTGTTGGCATTGGGTACGGAATCGCAAGACCCACAGAATACCAAGGCAGATCGGATTATCATCAAGCCTTAAACAATGAAAAGTATTGGATTGAGTTCATGTGAGGTGGAATAATGTACAAGATTAGAGGAGGAGGAGTAGAAGAGAAAGAAAGCACAGCCTCCTTCTTCAATGACAGAGTAGAGGCTTTTTTTACTGCACAGTAGAAATGCTTCTGACCTTCGAAAAACGCTAAACGCTTCTTTTCCGGGAACAAACAAAATCAGAATGAACGCCTGGCTAGTACAGTAACGACATGCAGAAACCAGTTCTAACAATGGCAGAAGAAATATTCCTAGTGCTTGGCACGGGTGTCCTCGAAGCTCGCAAGCACGCTATCTGTTACGCTTTGAGGCTTGTCGGAGGGTTCCTGTGTAGATGATTCTGAGGGGGCGGAGACTTGTTTGGGGGCCATTGCACGGGCCTGGCTTTCATTGACCTTGCCGTAGACGCCCATGGCGGTGGCAATCATGCTGCCAATATCTCCAACGTTGCCGGGAACAACGACACTGGTTCCCTCCTTGGCCAGCTTGCCAAAGGCGTCGACGTACTTCTCGGCAACACTGAGACTGACGGCACCCTGTGCACTCTCCTTGCCTTGAGCGATAGAGTTTGCGACTGCGTCGATACCGGCAGCGGTGGCGCGAGCCTTGAGAAGGATGGCTTCAGACTCACCAGTGGCCATGTTGATCTGCTCGGCGCGCAAGGCCTCGGATGCCAGGATGACACTTTGCTTGCGACCTTCGGCAATGTTGATGGCACTCTGGCGTTGACCTTCAGATTCCAGAATTTCAGCACGCTTGCTACGCTCGGCGGTGACCTGACGGTGCATGGCCTCGACGACGCCGGCGGGAGCATGGATATCGCGGATCTCATAACGCAGACAAGTGACACCCCAGTCCTGGGCAGCCTCGTTGATGGCTTGTGTGATGTTTGTGTTCAAGGCAGCACGCTCTTTCAGGACATGGTCGAGAGACAGCTGACCAATCTCTGAGCGCATGGTGGTTTGAGCGAGTTGTGAAATGGCATATTCGGCATCTTCGACGCCGTAGCTGGCCTTGTAAGGATCAAAGACGCGCGTGTAAAGCACACCGTCCAGCTCGAGGGTAACGTTGTCGGCGGTGATGGCGCTTTGTGAAGGAATCTCGATAGCGGCTTCTTTTAGGCTCTTGACGTAGGCGATACGATCAATCAGAGGGACAAGGACAGCGAGACCAGGCTGCAAGATGCGGCTAAACTTGCCCATGCGCTCGACAATCCATGCTGTTTGCTGAGGCACGAACTTGACAATGGTGTTGGCGGGTAGTGATGAGCGCTGGAAGTAGCTCGTAGGCTCGCTCGAGCCGGAAGAACGGGAGAACAGCGAGTCGGCAGAGGGTAGAAGGCGTGGCGGTTGCGAACTAAAGGCAGCTCTCTGGATGGTGAAGCGGCTGTTGGCCAGGACGGCCAGGGAGCGGCGCGATGCTGCCGGTCGTAGGGCGCCCGATCGCGCGATGAGTCCGATGGCGTTCTCGGCCATTGTAAATGTGCTTTGATATGCTGTGCTGGTCGAAGTAGATGTGATGGTAGAAACAGAGAGAGGCGGGCACGATTGACGAACGGCGTGGGGCGGGCCAAAGCTTCGTCCAAACTCCGTCATCATCCTTCCACCTTCTTTCCTTTGCTGTCTCTTTCTTGCCAACACACGCAGCAAACATGTCGGAATACTGGAAGTCGACGCCTAAATACTGGTGCAAGTTCTGCTCGACCTACGTGCGTGACACGACTCTCGAGAAGAAGTCACACGAGGCCACTCCGAAGCACCAGAACAACATCCAGCGCTCTTTGCGCGACCTTCACAAGAAGTCTGAGCGCGAAGACCGAGAGAAGCAGCGCGCCAAAGATGAGGTCGCCCGACTGAACGGCCTGGTATCTGGCAAACAACAACCCTCCGTCTCTGTCGCCTCTGGCTCGCACCTCCCCGCTCCAAAACTCAAGTCTACTGCTCCT
This sequence comes from Aureobasidium sp. GC_Fusr_1, assembly GCA_026538705.1. Lineage (NCBI taxonomy): Eukaryota > Fungi > Ascomycota > Dothideomycetes > Dothideales > Saccotheciaceae > Aureobasidium > Aureobasidium sp. GC_Fusr_1. The sequence continues at coordinate 38,034 of JALPCE010000011.1, forward strand.
CCTGGTCCTGCTTCTGTCGCCGAGCGCAAACGACAGATGGAACAGCTCGCTGCCATGGGTGTCGCCATTCCTGAAGGATATCGTCGTGACATGTCCATCCAAGGAGAATGGGCCACTGTCTCTGAGAGACCTATCTACTCCCGACCTGTCAAGTCTGCTTCAGATGATGAAGACGAAGATACAAAGGCGTTTGGTGTGAGGAAGCGAAAATTGGATGATGAGGAAGAAGATCTAAAACTAGCTCCCAAAGCCTGGGGCTCGCGTCTCAAGTCTTATCCTGGTGCAACTGGCAATACCGAAGAAGATCTGGATGCTTTGCTCTCTGGCGCTACCACCAAGAAGGAAGTCAAGTCTGAAGATTCGAATCTGAAGATAGAGGGTGATGTTGACCCCGTTGATGCCATCGCTGCTGTACCAGATATTGCTGAAGCTGCTCCCGCTGAGTCCGAAGCGAAAGTGGAGCCTGAACATGAGCAAGATACTCCCGTCGTCTTCAAGAAGCGCAAATCCAAGCGCTGAACGACCAACAAAACAGCTTCAAAAACCTCACCATTATATCATATGCAAACTCTGCATATACATTCGCAGAGCGCGCTGGTGTCCATACGCCCGTGCATGATAGGTAGGCTATAGCCGAGGCCAACCTGCTGGCAGACACGGCCAACTGAACATCAGGCTCAGCACAAGGCAGGCACGTCCACGAAAATTTGCTGTTGCCAAATTCCACCGTAAGGCCTGGAACAGTACCGACGTAAATGGTCACGCGACACCATATCACGACACGATGATTTTGCAAAAGCGACTGTCAAAATGGCGATCACGCCAGAGACACGGCAAAAGCATGGAAAGGAGAAGACGGACGCAGGAGTCGGAAAGTCGATCATCACTCCTCAGGCATTCTTGAAGAACGGCAGACCAAGACATACAATAACATAGGCGAGAGAAATCGAGGCTTTGAACTATTTCGTGCGAACCTGGTGTGTCTTTAGGAAAGCTTTCGATCGTGCTTCCTTGATGAATTGCGTAGATGAAATTTGATGAAACTTGATGAAACACGTAATATCGAGCTAGTCGATCAATTTTGGACGCGTGCCCGTCAAAGCGAATTGATTGTTCGCCTTGGAGAAAAGAATCATGTGTATCCTGTAGGAACATTCGATGTTGTTATATCAATGAGTAGAAGAAGTATTGTAGCCGTTGAGAAAAGGATACTCGTGGTTCGGCCGAGAGAGTGACGCAATTTGTTTTCATGTCTTGTATAGGGGTTCAAAACGGTGTCGCAGCTCAAGACCGACTCAGCAGCATAAATACCATGGCAACCCAGATGTTGGATGGTTCATGGACAAGCGAGGCTGTCATCGGTGAGGGCCACACTGTTACACGTTGACAGCAAGTGCGAAATAGGAGACGAGATTGTAGGGAGGTTCGCGCTATCGCTCAAGCAACGCGGCTGCATCGACTTGCGGAGATTAATATTGCCCTGGCGGCCGTGACCGACGACGGCATTCTGGAAAAAGGGCCTTGATCCGGGTCGGGAGTGTCACATAACTGTTTGTCCCATCTATCCGCGTCCAGCAAACACCATCGACGTCAAGACCAACACACCGTCGCTCGAAATGGACGCGTCTTCAACATCACCCCTATTGCGTCCGTCGTCTCCTGCACCAGATGTGCTTCCCTCGCTAGCCCTCTGCCCCAGTGCCTGTCCTTCGCTGGATGCTCGTTCCGACCGATCCGTGTCCACGCCATCAACGACATCTAGCAGATCCCTATCCTCGTCGTCAGCTCGCTCGGAATCAGGCCGTCGCAAGAATGGTTACATGCGACCACAAGGCACCGCCTTTTCCGATTCTGCCCGTAATCGCGACAGTGTTATGAGCTTAGGGAGCATCGCTCATATGCAATACTACTTTGCTCGTACTGGTCTTCTCGATGGCAAAGGGGCTCAATTTGCGAAGCCAAAGAAAGGCGTTGAACAACTGGATACCAACATTGCCATCTACACCACCTCAGAAGACGGCTTGGTCGAGAGTCCGAAAGACGCCAACGAGGAATGGTCAGAGCCTGTCATGCTACCGCCGACCGTCTCAACATACGCCTACAAAGAGCCCAACGTACAACCTCCGCCAGAGCTCCCTGTGCTTCGTAGACAGCTTCGCGAAGCCCTTGATGATGCTCAGAAAGTACTCGACGAGTCGGCCGAAGGTGTCACCTATGACGATGCTACCCGAGAAGCAATTGTCGAATCCGTACGAGTACCCACAAACTCTGATGAGCCTCCGATCGCTCAAGGCTGGCATGAGATTATGGGTCTCCACCTTCTCGATATCATCACCCTGGCTATTCGTGCCGCAAAGACATACTACACATCACACCCACGCCCTCAGCAACTCTATGCAATCCAGTCGGAGCGCAAGATTCGCGGGGACCTGTACGAAGTCCTCGATGTTCTAAAACGTGCAGCTGCTAGAGAGTTCCGTGGGGGCATCAAGGAGGAGGAGAGAAAAGGGATGAAGTCTTGGATCAATACTATCAACGACTTGATGTCAAAAGAGCTGTCGCACGAACAAGGAGAGCAGGACTCTCGAGCCAAATGCGCCTGGCGTCACGGAGACTGGACTGGTCGGGAGCGCGAAAGAGAGTGGCTTTTCATGTCCTCTTTCGACACGGACTCAGAGCCCCTTCCTCAATGGACTGAATCTACTCCAGAAAGACCTTCCCCATTTTTGCAAGCTCTCCAGAGTGGTCTGCGTCTAGTGAAACTTCACAATGAGATGGTCCGCCGTTCTGAGCGTCCATTCGGCGAAATCAAGACTTTCTTCACAGACGTAGCGAAGCCATATCGATGTGCTGAAAACTTGCGCTTCTGGTCAAAAGCTGCAGAGCTTCGATGGGAGACGAATCTGTCTTTTAACGTGCTCCATGTTGTACACGGCAAGGATGCCGATGCTTGGAGGCAGTTTGACGAGACTATTTTCAAGTGGTGCCGTGGAGTGCGAGAGGAGATTTTCAAAGAGTGGGCAGAGTCAGAGTGATCTGCGCAACAAGGATCCTGTCCATGTTGCGAGGCTTTTGGCGTTGGTGCGGTAAGGGTGCCGGTTGCCGTTTTCTTCTTTCCTTTGTTTGAACCACATCGCTTCTAGTCACTTAATGCCTCCAGCGCAACACCTAGATACCCCAGAGGCTGGCTGTTTTGTTTCTCTTCTGTCGTTTCACATTACCTCCGTTCGGATCAAGTTGGAAAGAATACAGATTCGTACTCTTAGTTTTGCCAACAAGATTCTCCTCACTACGCGTATCCCCTGTCAGAATCCTCAGCTAACGTGTCCGGACTGTTCGGATCTTGTCACCGATCACTGCCACATGGAGAGGGGTGTAACTGCATCGAGTCTCGAATTGACACCTTGGCGCTACGCACTCCGCACGCTGGCGGAGACGGCAAAATCACATCCCGGATCTGTATAGCCAAGGATCAGGTGAGGTGCAGAGTTGTATCCGATCCGAGTAGTCATTGGTTCGGTATTTGTTCTTGCCAAAGCCCTGCATCAACCCCACACTTCCCCCGCAACATCAGATTTGGCAGAAACAGTACGTACCAAGGGTTTGTGCTCCTCCAAGACGTTCCTTCCTCAGATCTCCCCACTATTGCCCCGCCAAACTAGTCAGGACCTCAAATGAATTGCTTTGATGAACTCTGACCTCGTACGATCAGACGTCCAATTGGCATCCCTTCTACAGGACCTGGATCCGATTGCGACTCAGGGCATACCAGCGAATAAGTCTACATTGACCAGACTCGTGCGAGGAGCTTACGAATACATGGACCTCTAGTACTTGAAGGTCTAGAAGATCTGTCCGACCAATGCTAACCGCATACTGGCCTGACCAAACACATCGTGCGGGGAACAGATTACGTCTCCTGCTGCATGGCTCAAGAGGAGCTAGTGCAGCTACTGCTATCTCGAGAGACATGGCTAAGCCATGGCACTACTGGCCTAGCCGTCGACATCCTTCGAGATCGGGCAATTGGATGATGCACGCGCTGAGTGGACTGACACGACTAATCTGTGCCTAAGGTGATCGACTGCCTGGAGTACTCTAGCAGACCTCCTTCTGGATGGCTTTGGACTCGACGGAATCTACCATTCGTAGTGTCGGATACATGCGGCCAAGCTACAGGATGCTGACCACATGCCATGCCCAGTACCTTGCTCCAAGCGCGTTGCGAGCTTGCTGATTGCATGAAGGAAGACGATCTAGACAAGGATACTAGTTCATCGACATTCATCCCACGCCACCTTGCCCATTTTCAGCCGCCGTCCACATGCGGGCTCGTACCTGATACGTAGACTTCCCCTCACAGCTACTCCAATTCCATATACCCGACTCTCCAAGGATCGAGCGGGGCCATGTGGGACCTGGGATATATATTCTAGGTGTTGAGTGTTGCCTGAGAACCATCAGACCTTCCTCTGTCACTTTTTGAGAGGAGCTAGGAAACAAGATTGAACATCATGACTATTCCAGAGGAAGTCGATATTATCGTTACTGGCGGTGGATCATGCGGGTCAGTTCGCCCTTCAACAACAAGAACCTATTGTTGATTGTTTCTAGCTGTGTCGTTGCTGGCCGTCTGGCCAACCTGGACCACAACCTTCAGGTCATGCTCATCGAAGCTGGAGAGTCCAATCTCAACAACCCTTGGGTATACCGTCCTGGTATCTACCCCAAAAACATGAAGCTCGACAGTAAGACGGCTTCGTTCTACTACTCAAGACCCTCTGAATGGCTTGGTGGTCGTCGTGCTGTTGTGCCTTGTGCTCATATCCTCGGTGGAGGAAGTTCCATCAACTTCATGGTCAGTGTGAAATACATGTATAGAGATCTATGCACAGTGCTGACATATTGAGCAGATGTACACTCGTGCTTCTGCTTCTGACTATGATGACTTCCAAGCCAAGGGCTGGACTACCAAGGAGCTGATTCCTCTCATGAGAAAGCACGAGACTTACCAGAGAGCTTGCAACAACCGTGATATCCATGGTTTTGATGGGCCGATCAAGGTGTCCTTTGGCAACTGTAAGTTGTTAACACGAAGCGATCGCGAAATGTTTTTTTGTCTTTGATTTCTTCTTTTTCTTTTTTCTTCTAGATCTTGTGTGTCACTACGAGGGCTCCGTACTGACGACGATCCAGACACCTACCCCGTCATGCAAGACTTCCTCCGCGCTGTCGAGTCACAAGGTATCCCTGTCACGGACGATCTTCAGGACCTGAAAACCGCTCATGGAGCTTGCCACTGGGAGAAGTGGATCAACAGAGACACTGGACGTCGCTCAGACTCTGCTCATGCATACATCCACAGCACTCGTGCTCATCACTCGAATCTGCACTTGGTTTGTAACACAAAGGTCGAGAAAGTCATCATGGAAGGAGGCCGAGCCGTTGGTGTCAAAGTTGTTCCCACTAAACCACTTACCCCTGGACAAGATCAAGCCAAGATCTACAGGGCCAGGAAGCAGATTGTCGTTAGTGGAGGCACTCTCAGTTCTCCTCTCATCCTTCAACGCTCTGGCATCGGTAAGTTGACTCCATCACTACCCATGAAGGCACATCACTTACATGCATACAGGTGACCCAGAGAAGCTTCGTGCTGCAGGAGTCAAGCCTCTCGTCGACCTGCCTGGCGTTGGTCTCAACTTCCAAGACCACTACCTGACTTTCTCAGTGTTTAGAGCCAAGCCTCATATCGAGTCTTTCGACGACTTTGTTCGCGGTGATCCTGCAGTCCAGAAGGCCGTATACGAGCAGTGGAACATCAACGGCACGGGTCCTCTTGCCACTAATGGTATCGAAGCTGGCGTCAAAATTCGACCAACCGAGGACGAACTTGTCCAGATGGATTCCTGGCCATGCCCAGAATTCCGCAGTGGATGGGACAGCTACTTCAAGAACGCTGTCGATAAACCTGTTATGCACTATAGTGTCATCGCTGGCTGGTTCGGAGATCATATGCTAATGCCTCCTGGCAAGTTCTTTACTATGTTCCACTTCCTGGAGTACCCATTCAGCCGAGGATTCACCCACATCACCTCATCAAGCGCTTACGATGCTCCGGACTTCGATGCTGGCTTTATGAACGACAAGAGAGACATGGCACCGATGGTATGGGGCTACATCAAGTCCCGCGAGACTGCTCGTCGCATGGACGCTTACGCAGGAGAAGTCCAATCCATGCACCCCTTCTACGCCTTTGACAGCCCGGCACGCGCACTGGACATGGACCTCGCCACTACCAAGGCCTATGCTGGTGAGAATCATATCACTGCTGGTATTCAGCATGGTTCGTGGTCGATGCCTTTGGAGTCTGGATCTGCACCTTCCCCCAGCTTCCTCAACAGTAACAAGCAGGAAATTCGTGAGGACTTGACCTACACCACCGAGGATATCAACCATGTCATCGAGTGGACTAAACGACACGTAGAGACCACGTGGCATTCTCTCGGGACCTGCAGTATGGCGCCTCGCGCTGGCAACTCTATCGTCAAACACGGCGTCCTCGACGAGCGCCTCAACGTCCATGGTGTCAAAGGACTCAAGGTTGCTGACCTATCAATATGCCCGGACAACGTAGGATGCAATACGTAAGAAAATTCCGCGTTTTGCTCTCCAATTCCTCATACTGACAATTTTTCAGGTATTCCACGGCTTTGCTCATCGGCGAGAAGGCTGCTATGCTCGTTGCAGAGGATCTGGGCTACTCAGGCTCCGCTCTTGACATGAAGGTGCCTACCTATCATGCCCCTAGAGAAATCGCTGGGTTGTCTCGTCTGTAGGTAGAGAGATGGGCGCGAGAATTCAGGTATGGCCTGGGGCTGCCACGGACCGGGGTTCGAATCGGAGCTGAATCGTGCAAATTGGTCGTCTTTCTCTTGATAGTTTGATACTTTACATAACATCACGATCATATAACGGAAATATCTCAAGGTTCGCTAGACACTGCACAAGTTATATTGTAACCAAGTAACTCAAGATATAATGGGGTGGGTAGAGATTTACTAGCGGGTACTGCCGTTTCGCGTTCTCTAAATCCTACTGGACGCAAAGCCTCGCCGACTTCTACTCGAGCTGAAGTATCGTGCATCTTTCTTCTGCTCAGCTCTCTTCTCTTGAGCCCCCTTCTCCGTCATGAGCCAGCTTTTCCTCAACCACTTGCTTCTGAGCATCGATGGCAGCACGACGAGAGGGTCTCTAGATGTGCTCGTCGGGCGCTGAGCCATACCACAAACGATTGAGCTCAATAAGACCTCTTGTCTCCATATCCAGGTCATTATCGTTCTCGTCAGTCTCTTTAATCGTCTCCAAGGCAGTGGACTCGTCAAGAGTCTCCAGAGCATCATGATAAACTTCGCTGTCATCATCCTCGTCGTCAGGTTGGATCTGGGACCCATCGCTCTGAAGAGTATCGTGGCCGAACATACGTCCGGCGGCTTCGATCGCATCCTCGTGCAGCATTTCTCCCGCTCTTACCTCCATCTCTTCCATCTCGGCTTCTTCTTCTGCCACTATTCTTTGTGCACGTTCTCGGAGCCTCTTGTTCCAGTCTCCTTCGGCCTCGATGACCCGTGAGTATTTCTGGTACATTTCCACCATGAATTCATTATTCTCATATTCATCGAGATCAGATGGTCGGCAGTTTCTCTGATCCTCTCTCAGTTCGTCCAGAGTCTCGCACAGGTCCTTTAACTTTTTGTCGACGACTGCGTCTTTCTTCAGTGGCCACAAGAAACGTGTGTTGTAGTAAAGGGCTTCGGCCTTGTAGCGCTGTTTCTGTCCATGGGTCAGCGTGAGATCGAAGGTAGGGCGTACATTGTCCTATGCGCTGATGGATCCTCCAACAAGAACGTAGAGTTCTGAGCGGTACACTATGCAAATGCACAATGCTTCTCCGAAGCAGAGGAGCAGCTAAAGAGAGCCGCCGAGGTGTTGGCTCTCAGTAGATACTGCTTTATTTCGTGATAGCGCTGTGCATCTATATAGCAACATGTGTTGCATACTTTGGCACACGGAGACAGACCAAGGACTCAACACGAAGCAAAAATAGGGTATAATGTGATGGTAGAGAGAAAGGTTCAAGCACAATGCGAGAACCCGAATACAGTACAGAAAGGTAAACTTGGTGTGAGAACTTACCTCAGCTTCGTACCAGTCATCCAGGCAATCCGCGAGAAGAGCGATGGCGAAGATTTCTTTCCATATCGACAACTTGCGCTTGAGCACGGTGCGCGTGACAGCTTCGCACTCGGTGTACAGCTTGTCGTTGAAGAGGTCGACGGCTTTGTCGAGAAGTGTGTCAATCTCTTCTTTTGGGAGTTTCTTGATGTCGGCCATGGTGAGTGGACATAGAATGGTTGTCAGAAGAACGTGTATGCGTAAGAGACGGTCAGAGATCGCGCCGAGCACATGCGCTGAGTGAACAGACGGAGATTGCTTCATAAGTGAAGCATCTCGAGGATCTGGTATCGACAAACAGAAGTCACAACACACGGAAAATTTCGGCTTACTATTCCATTTTCACACATCTTCTCTAACCCCAATCCGCCACTCTCTTTCTCGATACCCGTCTTGAGGGGGGGTTTTACAAGCAGGCTCTCTTTCTCTTCTGACTGCACTTATCGCGCTGAACCACAAAAATCCGACCACCACAATCGCGATGAGCGTTCGTCGTTCCATCAGGTCTACAGAGCCTGCTGACCGGCCAGGACAAGCTGCACCTGTGCTTGATGACGACGATGATGAAGGAGAACGTGAGGAAGATAGTAGCCGTGCACTGACAGCCAGCAGCCCCTCTCCAAGTTCGTGATGGAAGCAAAGACACAACAGACACATTCTAATGTCAGATACAGCTTCATCCGAGCCGGCAAGCTCCACACCTGAGCACACTTTTGCCCATGATCCGCGTGTTCGTCCTACCAGACGCTCCAAAAGAGAACATGCCACATCGCCGTACCCAGAAGCAGAAGCAGACCCCGACGAGTATACCCCTGTCTTGGATCCCATGCCTTTAGTGGACGGCAAGCGCAACAAGAAGCTGGCAAGATGAAAGGCTGCTGTCGACGAGTTGAGGGTCATTATAAGGGTCTTACAAGGTCTGCAATATAACCATGTTGCACGATCACAATGTAGTCTAATACGCTTTGTGTTTCTCCTTGTTCATCCCGATCCTGTACGAGTATGTTTTGTTGTGGTAAGATTTTATGTATGTTTGATTTGATTTGATTTTCTTAAGCTATTTACCCCGCAAGGGGTATGAGCTAGTTTTATGTATGTCTACTGTGCATGCATAAGAAGTGGGGCAGTTTCGAAACAGGGTTGTAGGCTCGACCATCGTTTACTTCACAAAGTTGTGACCACAAGAGCCACGAGCCAGAATGAAGAACATATGTGCTGATATACAAACTCTATACGGTGCAAAATTATTGTATGAGATAGCTTGGCTCATTACGATTAGGGTGAGGCTGCAAACATGTCGCGTTTGGTTTTTGTACTCTAAAGAAGGATTCTGATACAAAAGCGCACCGGATCTCATCACGTTCTTGTCACACTGAATTCTAACTTCTGTAGCTCGTCCCCCTTGTTTGGAGCCCATAATATATAGTAATGTAGAACAGAACAGGACTGAATGCTTATATATGTGCTCACGTGCCATGGTACCTGATTGGGAAGCGAGCCAAGAGATGTCAGGCACGGATAGAGAAGCAGATGACATCACATGGAGAAACGCACAGACGTGAAGGTCATGGACGGGACAATTGACGGACGGTCGATGCTGACTTTTTGTACGCACACCTACTGACATCTTAGGCATCGATGGATCCGCGCAATTCGATTGCAGATATCGCCGGGCCAGCGGCCATGGCCAAGCCCAAGGCACCGCAAAAGTCGTACGCTTCTGCAGTAGGAGAGGAAGCGAGCTCGACTCGAGACGGCACAGTCAACTCGACAGCAGGCGACAGCAAGAAGAAGCGCCATCGCGCAGGCAAGAAGCGTCGCAACCGCAGACAGAGCTTCGCTGCGCCCTCCGAGTCCACCGTGGCCGAACGCGACGACGACCAGAACCAGCGACCGACTTTGACGACAACGCGACCATCGGCCACTCAGACCAGCTTCTACCGCCTCAAGTCGGCCGCCCGCAGCAACACCAGCCTCGAGAGCGACGCCCTTCTCGACCACCGCGAACACCAGCCCATCCGCCCTCGCCGAGGTAGTATCCAACAGGCTTCGAGAAGCACGGCCGGCCTTTTCCCTCGCAACCACCGCAACTCGCAGCATGCCGTTTCCCAGTCGAGTCCTGTCAAGCCCCGCCAGATGCACTACAGCGACGACGACGACGAAGAGGCCGTGACCGATCGCACCCCCCTCATCTCGCAATCGTACTACGACAGACCTCCCATTGAACGCAACCGATCAGGCCATCGTGCCTACGGTGGCACTCGACGCAGACAGTCGACAACTTCTCGCACATCCAGCAAGCGAGCTAGATACCCGAGCGGCAGTGACGATGACTACGATGTCAACAACCCTCCGTCCATGCCAGCTTCCCCTAAGCTGGGAACCCTCGACGATGTCATGATCGCACAGGAGTTCTCGGGCTCTCCATCGTCCGAGACTCGCGATGCTATCATCAACATTGATCGCGACAACGACTCGGACCGTTACCCTTCTTCTTCGCCACCAACGCCTTCTGCTGAGACCCGTAGACGTACCCTTGCCAACCTCGCCGAGAATGACGTTTGCTATCCTGGCAACATTGCCGAGTCAGAGCTGGGTGAAGACGATCTGACCCCGACCGACCAAGGCCACCGCCGCACCAGCCGTCGCAGACGTCACCGACAATGGCCTGATCTCGACGTCCTGGACGAATGGAGTCGTATCGAGAAAGAGGAAAGAGACCACACTGAGCAAATTCGTTCGAAAAAGATCAGCGAGCCTGTCATGGTCGGTGGCCGTCTGCGCCCCGCAAAGACCCAGTGGCATCGCGAAGAAGACGATGCCCCATACCGCTACACCTACTTCAACGAGACATTCGACGGCACCATCCATAGCAGGACTATCTCAGAGCTCTGTCAATTCGGTGCCACCTTCCGTGAGCTCTTCAACCCCGAGCCACCAGAGCTCAGTGACGATAGCAGCTCCGAAGAAGAAGACCAAGCTCCACCAGAAGCTCCGTCAGGCCGCGAATCGAGGCTTAGCTCCATCGCTGGAGATGGAAAAGCCCCAGATCGTTCCGCCTCGATCACCCCTGCTCAATCTCGACCACGCATGCCCAAGGAGAAGCGTTACGGTCCTCGCCCTACATTCTGGCTGGACGTCCTCAGTCCCTCCGAGACGGAAATGAAGATCCTTGCCAAGGCTTTTGGTATTCATCAATTGACCGTGGAAGATATCATGATGCAAGAGCCTCGTGAGAAGGTTGAGCTTTTCCAAAGTTATTACTTCGTCAACTACCGCAGTTTCGAGCAAGACAAGGACAATGAAGAGTACATGGAGCCTGTCAACATGTACGTTGTCGTCTTCAAGGATGGTGTCATTAGTTTCCACTTTTCCATGACACCCCACCCCGCCAATGTCCGCCGTCGCATCCGTCAGCTTAACGATTACATGTCCCCGACCGCAGACTGGATCTCCTATGCCATCATTGATGACATTACAGATGTGTATGCTCCATTGGTCCAAGTTATTGAAGACGAGGTAGACGAGATTGATTACGAGATTCTTGCTCTGCATTCTTCAGAGGAGAATGCAGATGATAAGGCTAAAAACAGTGCAAAGGCCAAGGAGCTTGAGTACGAGAAGATGAACAAGGTTGCAGGAAGCGATACCCAATCCGAAAAGGGGGAACGCACGGCTGGTGATAGTGGTGGTGACATGCTCCGACGCGTCGGAAACTGCAGAAAGAAGGTTATGAGTCTTTACCGTCTTCTTGGTAACAAGGCGGATGTCATCAAGGGCTTTGCCAAAAGGTGCAACGAGCATTGGGAAGTTGCACCAAGGTCTGAGATTGGCCTATACCTCGGCGATATCCAAGATCACGTCGCAACCATGACAGGCAACTTGTCTCATTACGAAAAGTAAGTTCAGCTGAAGATATTCGTTCCGGTTATGGTCACTGACAGGTGTCTAGTCTACTTTCAAGAGCACACGGCAACTATCTTGCTCAAATCAACATCCGTATGAACGAGCGTGCAGAACAGACCAACGACGTTCTAGGCAAGCTCACCGTTCTGGGTACCATTGTCCTTCCCATGAACATTGTCACCGGAATGTGGGGAATGAATACGAAGGTATGCTGGCGCTATATTGATTGCATGTCCCGAATAAGAATCGCAAGCTGATGATCCATTCAGGTACCTGGACAAGACGGCGAGGATTTGACCTGGTTCTGGGGCCTCACGGCTGGTCTTTTCGCTTTCGGAATGATCAGTTACTTTATTGCCAAAAGAGTCTATGGCATTGTCTAAATTTGACCATGCCATCTCGACCGGACACATTCAACCATGAGGCGCATCGTCGGGATGTGGGAGTTTCTTTTCTTCAGTGGTCGGTCTCTATTTCAACCTAAGTATTACTATAAATTCTACGACGAATTAAATCAGTGCTGAGCGTTGCATTGCAGCATTGATTTTCAGCTGGCCAATATTCTTTCTTGTTATGATGGCGTACACAAACAGGATATCACAGGCCATCACAGGCCATCACAAACTGTCATGCATAGAGGGTACGTATCTGGTCGAGCGACTCGACAGGCTTGACGTGCAGGAGACGACCTCAGAGCTTCTGACTCAGGCTTTGCCTTGTCCCCCCCTCTCGACAGCCAGTGCTTTCTGTCTCCCTAAGTCGGCACATCACTTATCACCCGAGTGCCGAGAGCATCACGGTCATAACTCAAATCACTTTGACAAGACGTATCAGATAGGGCTGGTACCTGATCCGAAGCTCACCATGACATGTACGAAACGCATCCGCGCTGCACCTGCAACAATCGTTGGGATACCCTGTAAGCATTTCGACACCGACCATAGGGCAACAAGAGTGAGCGATCTGCCGCCTCGTGCTGTAAATCTTCTCGGGCAGGCGCGATCCGTTTCGTGATATGCACGCCATGCCCAGGGCCCGAAGCCTCGGGTCATTGATCTGCAGCCACACGGAGGATTTTCGAGACTCCACCCAATGTCCTTGAGCCAATCTGCCTAACATCCTGGCACCCAAAACGAGAGCACGCAAGTCTACATGCTGGGGGACCAACGCTTCGGTTTAGCTGCATGTCGCACGTCGATAGTCTTCGAAGCTGACGAAAAAGGAGCAGTGACCACGACATGGTATTGACGAATCTAGGTTAGACCACTCTGTATAGCCCGAATGGGTCGGGTCTGTCACTCCATGCGGCACAGAGACCCATCTACCGTGACATAGCGGAGATCGACCCTGCCAATCCTGGGACAGACATTAGCACCTATCCCAGTCCCAAGGTTCGAGCATTCAAAGGCAGATACCTAACATTTGGAACGGCAGCCTTCATTTGAACGGCTGCTTTGCTCTACGCAAGTTCCTTCTTTTACAGGCTTCTGTTACGGAGGGCGACTAGCGTGCACCTCGCAGACCTTCCTATTTCTACCTTGGCAGGCATTGCAATTGGTCAAGCATTATCAACTTCATGCAAGAAGAAGAAATGTCTTACGCTCGCTGTCGGCGATTATCTCCTGTCTGAGGCTACTGGAGCTTACTTCGCTGTTGTTTCGGGGTTCATGCGTCCTTTTGTTTTGATGCCTAGGCCTCCGGGTGCCCTTCAACACACTCGCATTCGTCAGGGTGCGTTCGCACTGGCTGTGGTTCGTGTACCACCGTACTGTGCAGAAGTCTATCGGCTTTGCACCATCCGTGTCCTCACAAGAAGCCACCGACAAACTCATCGGCTTATATCTTTCCTGATCCTCTTTCGCTGCCTGATGTTGGGTTGATGTGCATTGTACCTTTTCCTATGACTTTCAGCCCGACCGTCAAGACGGAACCAAAGTCGTCGATACATTCAATACCCTTGTATCTCGTCGCGCAACCCTATCAGCACATTGCCCAGTCCAGTATGGCGGATCCTTCGTCGTCACCTCCCATGAGGGCCAAGCCAGAGCCTACAGACAGCTTGAGTCCGAGTACCAGTGTTGAGCTGCATAGAAGGAGTAAGACCGGATGTATGTATATTGGTAGCCCGGAGTACGCAGGAAGTTGCTGACCTATTGCAGGTAAGACGTGTCGACGTCGGAAAAAGAAATGCGACGAGGCGAGGCCAGGCTGTAAGTTTTCTATACCCCTATATGATCATCAAGATATACATCCAGGCCCTGGGTCCAGAGTCTTCGATATGTTGGATGAGCACTTCGTCCTACTAGTCTCTTGTATTGAGTGTGGTGGGATGTAACGTGTGCTAATAGGATCTTAGGCCAGAATTGTGCAAAGAACAACATCCTCTGTGGCGGGTATGAGATGAGGAAGCCTTGGAGGAAGGGCGCTCGAAGTAAGAACAATGGTACAGCCTGTTACTAGCCGTGGTCGTCTTAACAGACAAGCTGACGACCCGATTGTAGGTTCGATCATCCCTGAGCTTCCACACATCATCAGCGCAATAGACGACCCTTTGGACTCGCAGCTTCTCTCTTACTTCGTCACACACGCTGGCCAAGCCCTGAACATATACTCCGAGACACATAACTTATTCGACGGGTTCGTGGTTGACATGGCGTTGGCGAACACAGGCCTTATGCACTCGCTGCTTTGCCTTTCGGCTTCTTGCCTGCTCATCCATCAGCCGACGTGCGCCCAAGAGATTGTCGTCCGCCACAGCCACCATTTCGATCAAGCTGTCGTTACTCTTCGGAAAGGCGTCGAGGCCTACAGCTCAGACAATGCAACACAAAGCGCCGACTGCATCGTGCTGCAAACAATCATACTCGCGCAGGAAGCGATTGTGACAGGAGAAGTACACGGCAGCTATCGATGTCACTTGTCTGCAGCTTCAAGACTTGCTGAGAGCTGTGGAGATTTGAGCGCAGACGTGCAGAGTTTTGCTCGTCAGTTCCTGCTATATCACAACCTCGCCAACACAATTTCATGCCTCGACCCTGTCAATCATGGCATGTCGTCATATTTGCAAGCGGATCAAGGTGAAACAGTGGAGCAGGGCACATCATCACAGGGCTGCGTCGACGCGCTCTTGCATGGTCTTCTAGAACCAATGTCCCGTACAGGGCAGGTCCGAGACGGCATACGCTTCCATCGCAGCACAAACAACTCGAGGTGGTTCAAAGACGAACAACTACTCAGCTTAGCCTTGGGAGTAGAAACACAATTACGGACATGGCAATCCCAGTTCTCGCCAAATACTCCACAATACTGGTCCTCACTGGCATATCGGCAAAGCGCCTATGTGTATCTTTATCGAACCATTAAGCCATCGATGCCGAGTCCAGAGTTGTCACAGTCCTTGTCTGATGGATTGTCTTATGCATCACTCGCGCTACGGGATGTAGCTAGGAACAACAACAGCATGATCAGCTGGATCTGTGGCGTGCTGCTACCTCCATTATTCTTGTTGGGTTGCGCAGCCTTTGACCCGATACATAGACAAGCAGTGGTCGAGGATTTGGATGATCTACACGCGTGTAATCAAGGGACTAGTATTCTGCATGCTCGAGCGATCTTGGAGGAGGTCTGGTCACGGATGGATGCAGCTACACGTGGTGCTGATGACGATGCCTGGGATTGGGAGAGGGTGATGAAGGACCTGAACGTGGATATCATGTTGTCATGAAACTAGCAAGATATTCCTCATATGTCTACTCTCTTGTAAATTCACTCCATGACTATGATTGCTTGATAATACATATCGCCTCTGTCTACCCAGTTCTCAAACCTTATCACTGTCACTGCGTTTGTACAACGATGTTGTGCGATGAACATATACAATTCCGTCAAGAAGCAGAACATCATCCACACAGAGTCGCAGTCTTGTCAACTCCTCGAATGCTTCCTGATTTAGGTAAAGCTCGACAACATGACCGATACATGTGACATGTCCCCATATACAGGCAGATGCTGACTCGCAGTCACGAAATTTGCAGCCCTCCCAAAGTTTCGAAAGGCGACCTCGATGGCAGAAGGAGCGACCAAACCCGTCGATCGCTGAGCCTTCAGTATTTAGCAGAGGCATGTCCAATTGCTTTCCGAGCCAAGAACCACTCAATCACCTACAAATTATCTCCTCTTGGTGACACACCTTTGTCGTCGTAGAAGCAGCGCCCGCTGCAATATGCCAACTTCCTCCTTTCAGATTGCATTAGCGTTTTCGATGGAGCATACGGGTGCGCGCGAGTACGGGTCAGTTTGATGCGCATACCAGGGGCATCGGACAGACGATGCGCTGCTTCCTTGTTTCGCAATCATGTTCATCTATGTGTGGGTCCGACGAGATGCCAGTTACTGAGATCCCGAACCCATGTTCAAGGCATTTCTTTGACGTGTGATTTTGCGGGTCTGGTTCGATGATGAATCAGGCTCGCGATCGCGTGGTATCCATGGTGGCGCAAAGTTAAAGGCAGGAGCGAGCTGTGCGGCATGGTAATCTTTCCAAACATCTGCTACCCTTGAGATGTTGAGGATGTGTGATTGAAAGGTCAATCTATACTGATGGATATGTGATGCGAAGTTCTGTCAGCAATAACATCATAACCACAAAGAGTTTGCGTACAGGATGTCGTCCAGGATGAAGGAATGCCATTGGTTGCTCGGATGCTCCTCGGTCGCACCTTCTGTTTCATCCTGTCGAAGCGAACCTCTCCGTCTCCGCACGAACTCTTGTGGACCAAGATGCCCAAGAGCAGCATCGACGCTAGACTATGACAGGACCTTGAATCTTGGAAAGTTTGTGGAAGCTTGGAGATAGGCAAGACACGCTAAAGTGATGAATCGGATGATCTCAAACTCTGTCGTTCGTTCCGCAAGCAGGCTGAATTGCACGCCATTGCTCTTGGAGCAAGGACACCTAGACGATCCCCACAGACCACCCCAGATCGCTGTTCTTACCACCAACGGTATAAGCAAAGTTGGTAGGAATACTAAAACAGCAAAAGTAGGCGTGTGCTTGCTCCAGCTATGTGGTTCTGTGGAGTGAGCTTGGCCCCTCCGCTTGTCTATGTGTTACTCTAGCTTAGTCGCAAGTGTTGCTAAAGACACAGAAGAAACCAAGTACACACTCGCTCCTTCCAAAAAGCACGAATTGCAGTTTCACAAGACAAGATAGGATAAAAGCGTAAATCGTTTTCGATAATATATGTTGCATGCCAGAAGTATCCATCAAATCCTTTTTACAACTTGCTGCTAGTGGTAGTCTTGCAGCACAAGTCACCCTCACTACCCACAATACCCTCGACAGTAGGTTGCTTATGCGTCTCACTGAGCAAAGTGCTCTTGTTGAACTCTTGCGTACTCGGCGGCACATCCAAAGCAGGGTTTCTGTCAAAGAAGTTGACGGGCTTCAAGCTAACCTTGATGATCTCACAAGGCATGACTGGGAAGTCTTCGATGCGAGGGACGTGGTTGATGCCGAATTGAACAAACACGACAAGATCCTCATCAACAATGTTGTCTTTGCGGTCAGCCCAGCTGCGCACACCAGTGCCGCCGCGAGATTGGTTAGTGTACTTGCCACCAGCATAGAGCTCACCATCGCGATGTTTGACAGCGTAGATGTTGCGATCCGAGAACTCGACGCGCTTGTAGTTGAAGCTTTCCTTGTCGGCAATACCCTTCTGGAAAGGCGGGGCATGGATCTTGTAGGCGACGGGCTTATTGTTAATAGGGTTGCGTACATTGGTGTTTTGAATCTTAAAAGTACGGTTTGTATCTGGATTGAGGTCGTAACCGCCGGATTGTGAGATGACGGTCTCTTCTGTGTAGTAGCCTGTTCCGTGGGGATTAAAGTCATTGCGAGGCATAGGCAGGGCTTCCTCGTATACAAGACGGTTAGAGTGTCCATCGATGGCCGGGTCAACACGCAGAGAGAAGATGTGTTGATGGTGGGTAGCGAGGACACCTGGGTGGACCACAGTACCCCAGGGAACACTGATACCGTCGTCGATGGGCTGAGTTGAGAGAATGCCGGTGGCTCTGACCTCGTAGGTCATCTCACCGGCTTGGTTGAACATGAAGGCCAGGATGTACTCGTAGTTGGCAACAGTGATGATGCTCTGGAGAACAAGCTCACGGTTACGAACAACGGCAGCACGGCCAGTTCTGTAGTTGGTGTGCTTCCAGCCGATGCCGCCATCTTGCTCGTGAACACAAATGACGTTGGGCATATCTTCAGCCTCGCCCTCATCGTTGGCCAAGACTCCAGAGAGGTACTGAATGGATCCAAGACAGTCGCATCCCAGTTTCAGGTCGTTAGCCATGACACCGGCACCGACGTCACCAAGATCGAAAGCAGCCTTCTTGTGGAAGGGGTGGCGAGGGTCACCATAAGGAATGGACATGTCGGAAAGCGAGAGACGGTAGAAGACGCTGCGACCGTCGTAACGGACGTTGTAAAGAACCATGCCTTCTCTTTGGTTGAAGCCAACGCGGAACGACCACTTCTGCCACTCGAGAGTCTGAGAGGTGCCCTCCTGGGTAACGCTGAAACTAGCACCTTCGGGTTGTAAGACCTGAAGAGGCTTCAAATCAGTACGCAGCTTCTGGGTCTCTGGGATGTACTCGTTGGCATGGACAGGCTTCCAGGGCTGCGTAGGCTTGATGGTGTTGTCCTTTCCAGTAGGCATGATGTCAATGCGGATGACTTTACGTTCGACGGCGCTGAGAACAGGCGAGATGGCCAGGGGGAAGGCATAGTGGTTCGAGTCGAGTTCGTCGGTGTTTTGGGGGTCTCTCATGTAGAGGAAGCACTGATACATGCGCTCATCGTCACCGACACCATCCGAGCCGTAGATCCAGGGATCACAGACAACAGCGGTGCCTTTGGGGAGTTGTAGTTTGGCAATCTCTGCTTGCACACCCTCGTCCTCGAGAGTAAGCTTCTCAATGTCCAAGATTTCTTCTCCGTCTCCTGCAGCGTGCACGTTGGGTCCGAGTCTGACGTTGCTCTCGACTGTTGATGTTGTCAGGTTGACAATGGCTTCGTGTAGTTTGTTCTAGCCAGATCATTAGCTTCTAGAAATTCGGGTGACGCGGTTGAGAGCGTACAGTCTTGCGGATATAGTATGCAATCATAACTCTGCGGTCGATGGTTGGTAGGCTTTGGCCCTGGAACTCGGCTTCCAGGAAAGGTACCATCTCGGCCTTTGCTGGCTCCTCGAGGGTGAGGACCTTGAATTGGAGGTCCGTCTTCTCGGGCCATTGGTTACGAATCAGCGAAGATGCTGCGTGGATCTCCTGTGCTGACAGTGGCGCGAGAGGGTGAGCCACAGTCGACTTTGACGTGCGGACAGGCAATGATGTGCTGTGTTGGAGAGACATTGTGGATATGTGCTTTGTGGGAAAGCGAGAAACCGATAGCAGGACAGGAAGAGAGCTTTATAACGACCAGGAAGTGGAAGAAAGATAAGGCCTCGTGGTGGCACAGTGGAGTCGACGATCTGCAATCAGGGTCGCGGGGCTCTTGAGCCTATCTCCGTAGCCCGTATACCATTTCTTGCCCGCTCTTTGTACCGCAGAACCGCTTCCACAGATACCTGCAGACCTTTCTGTACGATAAGAGTAAGTTCGGGTACATCTCTCGTGTCTTTATAGCATCAATAATCGCGATGTTGGCCGTCAGATGTCCATCTCTCGAAGATCAGCTCGCCTGTTAAACAAATTCCCAAAAGTTTAGATGACCCCACGCTGTCCGATCAGGCAAGTCCATGCGTGCGAAATATGCCGCGGTCGCTTCTTGTCCAAAAGGGGTAATATAAGTGAGAAAAAAATGTCGTGGCGGCAGACAAGCCATCGTTATCGGCGAATGAGATTAGGCACTTTTGCCGTCAGCCAAATTCTTGCCATAGACAAATATATCAACATCGAGTTTCGCTGGGCATAAGCGATGATTGGAGTTAGACTGAGCATTGGGGGTCGTTCGAGAAGTCTCTTCCGCCAGGCGCTTTGCGGTCTTTCTGGAAAAGGTATTGACAAGACGTCGCTGCTGGATATTGATGTTGCTTGGGAGTACTGAATCTAATGAGGCGAAGGTACGGGACGGTATGGGTTGACAGCATGTCGATATCAGAGTGAATCCACCGTGAGTTACCTATGCTCAATAAGGCCAGTCTCCAGTGTCCAGAGGTAACCCTGTTCGGCGCAGATCAGCCGAGATGCCGAAATCAGGCAGCTATCCCGCATTGATGCAAGGTGTCAAGCGGACACCACGAACGTGTGCAATAACCTTCACACCCAAACATACATTCAACTCACCATGGATCCCTCAAAGAAGAAGCAATACCTTGCGGACAGTCCGCCATCCGTCGTCCCTTTAGTAATCAAGCCTCATTTCGAAGCACTTGGCAAGACTGAGCAGCTTTATTCGCATTACATCAGCCAGGCCTGCTTCGCTGGCACCAGGGTGGTCCTCAGACAGGTTTCCCCAGAATCAGAGCCCATCTACGATTTCATTCTGAGTCTGCACAAGTACTGCAATGGTGACTACTCCAAGCTGAAGTCAGAGACTGGCCTTGACGATGAGGACATGAACCACTGGTTGCATTACGCCGCCCAATTCCTTGGCAATGCCGGTAACTACAAATCATTCGGTGACTCCAAGTTCATTCCTCGTTTGGCATCAGAGAAGCTTGCGGCTCTTGGAAACGTCTCGGGTGCATCCAAGTACTACGAACTCTGCAAGAATGCCTTTTACGAAACCAAGGTTGAAGATCTCATGCACCTTGGTTACCCACCCCAGCATCTCACCACCTACTACCCAGACTCTCCTGAAATTACCAAAGACGAGATCGCCGCTGTGTCGGACTTTATCAAGGAAATTGGAAACCTGCTTCCTGAGAACACGCGTCTGAAGAAGCTTTCATCTGGAGACTTTGAGCTTCTCATCGCTTCTGCCGAAAGCGACCCTGCAAAGTCAAATAGAGATGTCCCCGAGACCTCGTTCACACTGGAAGCTGAGCCTGTCAAGGGCAAGAAGATTAGTCTCAAGTACGGAGATCACGCAAAGGAGATGGAGAAAATTGCATCCTTCCTCGCCGAAGCCAAGAAGCACTCGGCCAACCAGTATCAGAGCGACATGCACAGCGAGTATGTCAAGTCGTTCAAGACAGGCTCCATGACCGCCCATGTCCAATCGCAGCGCCACTGGATCAAGGACAAGGGACCCGATGTCGAGTCCAATATCGGCTTCATCGAGACTTACCGCGATCCCCACGGTATTCGCGGAGAGTGGGAGGGGTTCGTCGCTATGGTCAACAAAGAACGCACAAAGGCATTTGCTCACCTCGTCGCCGAAGCCCCCAAGAACATCAAGAAGCTTCCTTGGCCCACTGAGTTCGAGAAGAGCTTCGTTGCGCCCGACTTCACTGCACTAGATGTGTTGTGCTTCGCTGGCTCAGGAATCCCTGCTGGTATCAACATTCCCAATTATGACAGTGTCCGCCAGGATCCCGAAGGTGGATTCAAAAACGTCAGTCTTTCAAACGTCCTTTCAGCCAAACCTCCGAACGAGAAAATCCCTTTTATCCAGGACGAGGACATGGAAGTCTACAAAAAATACGCCGATGCCGCTTTTGAGGTCCAAGTTGGTCTTCATGAGCTTCTTGGCCACGGTTGCGGCAAGATATTGCAAGAGACTGAGCCTGGAAAGTTCAACTTCGACCACAAGAATCCTCCCGTCTCTCCAATCACGCAGAAACCCATCACCTCTTACTACAAGCCTGGTGAGACATGGGGTTCGGTCTTCGGCGGTATGGGTCCCAGCTACGAGGAATGTAGAGCAGAATGTGTCGCCATGGGTAGAATCCAACTCTTCAGTCGTCGATCGTAGCCACTGCTAACAACAATGCAGCATTGTGTCCTGACTATAGCATCCTCCAAATCTTCGGCTTTGGAAATGGAGAAGAGGTACGTGATGTAACAGTTCAGGAGAACCTGCCTGCTAATATAAAGACACAGGATCTTCACGGAGAAGCTGGTAACGTCCTCTACGCTGCATATCTTTCCATGGCTCGTGCCGGTGTAGCTGCTCTGCAGTTTTACAATGTCGATGCCAAGAAATGGGGACAAGCACACATGCAAGCCCGTCATGCCATTCTTAAAGTGTTCCTATCTGAGCCCGAGTTCTGCAAGCTCGAGTACACCAAGGATGATCTCAGTGATCTAACCATTAAGCTCGACAGAACCAAGATCGCCACTCACGGTCGTCCTGCTGTTGAGAAGTTCTTGCAGAAGCTTCAAGTCTACAAGGCTACCGCAGACCTTAAGGCTGGCAAGGAGCTGTACGAGGGCATTACTAGCGTGGATGAGTGGTTCGCTACCAAGGTCAGACCTGCTGTCCTGGCAGCAGCGCCTCCTCGCAAGGTTTTTGTGCAGGCAAACACTTTCATCGAGGGTGTCAAGGTTGTCCTCAAGGAGTACCCTGCCACTCCTGAGGGCCTCATCCAGAGCTATGCTGACCGTGACTACATCTAAATGGTGCAAGATGGCGCGGAAAATCTTTTGACGTTAGCATAGCGTATTGAACTAGCTTTTATCTGCACCTTCGTTGCTTTATACTGAGACTAGACACCTGCCACATGAAACATGTAATCAACCCCTACTTCCTTCTCCCTTCCGTCCTGGCGTACCTCTCTGTGCCACCCAAGTTCATTGCATATAGTGTAGTTGCATAATAGTTTCTGATCTGGAGCAATACTCAAGGAGAGATAACATCTGGAGCCATCTCTGTGGCCACTCATCTGACATGGAAAGCAGTTGTGCATTCTTATAACGTACTATAGCATTAATCATTAGCGTGAAAGAAGGACTGTGGGACTGTCTTGGGCATAGGGATATCCGCACGTTGACCACATATTCTCTATAGATTCACCATCTCCCCGACCTGAGGATTTTCATCGTCATCGCCATCGCCAGTTCTACACTGGATGATGATGTGACCATAGAGATTAATCTAGCTCGCCATGTTGTTATCGTCTGGATCCCTTACGCCAAAACATCAATAAAAACGGTGACCATGTTTGATCCACACATATTACCGCTACATGCTGTTGTCTTCTGCTGTTGGGTCACCAGAAGAGAAGCAAAAAGTAGTTGCAGCGAGTGAGATTCGAACTCACGATCTCCCTCAACTGTAGACGCCCGAGTAGACAATGCAAAGGCATGCAGGGTACCACAATCTCTTGTGTTTGCAAGAAGACAATGCTGAGGCGTCTTGACCACTAGATCACCGCTGCTGGTGTTGAAATTAATCGATTTTTGGATGGATATAAGGGTTGACAGTGGAAGTGAGGGATTCTGGCGTTGGGGCGCTGGACACAGACAGACGAAGGCAGGTACGGTTTGGGTGCAACTTCCTTACTTGCTCGGTCGAGGGTTTTTGACACATTAGATTCGCTAGCGGTCCACGGCATCCCACCATTGTTGTCTCGTAGAGTCTGGACGACTTGACGCCTAGCCAGCTATCGTGACACCGGGTCTCATGATCTCTCGAATCTGCTCCTCGTCCCTCTCGGCCTGTGCGAGTCCTTTGCCGGCCAAGAACGCAGGACCCATGGCTGAAGACTTGAAACCTTGAGGAAAGTACTTGTCGCCTTCGTCACCAAGGATTGGTCTTCCTGCCAACCAGTCTATCCACGAGTGTAGACACCAGCGGTTTGCGAAGCTGGGCTCGACGTACCTGAAGAGAAAGATTAGTTAGAGGTTTCTATGCAAAGTCGATGATGAACACATACCAAGGCTCTTGATCCCAGATCTGTTTGTAGATTTTGCCGTTTGCGTTGACGGTATCTGCGATTATTTGCTTACGCCATGCAAATGGTCTTGGGAGAGTGAAGTGGCGTAAAACAAACTTGCGAGTAGCAAGTCCTGTGTCGACTAGCCATTGCAACATTGCTGGCGGGTCGGGGTATCTGATACCAAGCACGTCAGTATCTCAAAAAGTGAGGGTCACAGGAAAGAACTTACAGCATAGCTCTCCTCAACCGCTTGTCCATCAGCGCACTGACAACTCTCCTGCCAGCATCCTTGTATGCAGCAGGAACAGCATACAACAACAACTCGGTCGTACAATCCGCGGTATCCTTGTTACTCTGCGCCGGCACCATACACTTTTCCTCATACTTGTCACACCACGCCTCCAACTCGCGAGTAAAATGCAATCCATCCTTCCACCCATTCTTCTCTCCCGGCAAGCAAGAAAAATCAATCTTCATGCCTTGACCAACTTTGAGCCAAAATAAACCCATAGCTGCAATTTCCATCTTTGTCAATTGTCTCCACTCAAACCTCGTAATCCAGCGTATGGGTTCCAGCAAAAACAGAGAAAGCGTATACAGCATATCCTCATTCGAAATCTTGCCTCCATACAAACTATGCAAAAAATTCGTCCTGGCCAACGCTTCCGCAGATCGATCGCTAGCGGGCGGATTGATGATGACTTCCATCATGAGGATAGCTGTATCCACCATTCTCTTTGACGCATGTTGTTTGGTAGACAATTGCTTGGTCTGCATGAGCAAAGAGGAAATGGAAGGTATGCCATAGGTGCGAAACAGCGCAAACTCCAGAGCCTTTTGAGCCAGAAAGGGAAACTCGAGTTCGAAAATGTAGAGTTGGATTTCTTGGGCTTGCGCGAGGGTGAGTTCGGATAGAGAGTTGTAGGTGTATTGGTGGTGTTTTTGGTGCTTGCGTTGGTTGCGGAGGTAGGCGACGGTGAGGAGGTAGCTCACCCCTAGAGTGCCTAGGACTTCTGGTCGTAGGAGAAAAGACATTATGAGCAGCAGTGATTGAGGCGAATCATAAAGTCGGGAGTCTCAAGGGTCTTATAGGAGTAGATTATTTGAGTAGGTGTTTCGAAATGTCTGGTTCGTCTGACTCGAATCCTCAGCGGGGCTGCAAGCCTGACTCGTCTGGTGGCTGGCTGATTGACGCCAAGGGATATGGTATACATGGATCTATATGAGAACAATCAATGTATGGTCTAGACACATGTACTTGTAGGGATATATAGATAGGTGCATTTGTCTGACTTCGAAGATATGACCATGAGGCCGAAGAACAATTTTGCATATGCGTAGGGATTTGGTGTCTTTTGAGCATCTCCAGTCTTGTACATGTACACAATAATCTACGTTGTGATAGGTACAGAACGGTTCAAGCTGGAGACGACAGCCGTAAGTGGTTGGATCAGATGACAGATCCGCAACCAATCATATATCATCGAAACCACCAGTTCACAGAGCCAATCATACCCTGTCCAACGCCCTTTATACTGTGCCACCATCCTTTCGGAATGAATAGACCATCGCCTGGACCGACTTCACACTGCAGACCTTGAGATATCCAGAAAGCGGTCGAGGAAGGGTTCCAGACGGCTTGTTCGAGTGCTGCACGTTCAGCACCTTCCATCATCTCGGCGCCTCTGATGGTAGCGTTCGCAGCTCCTCCGATGCTCGTCTGAACATGATGAAAGATGGCGTTGCCCAAGTCAGGCTTGAAAAGCCGAACTTGCTTTTTACCAGCAAGCTGAACAAATAGATTCGGATTGGGGTCACGATGCAGAGGTGTATAGGTCGGCGCTCGACCCAACCAGATACTTGTATCGTAGATATCGCCTTTGCCGGCCTTAGACACGATTTCTGGTGTAGGTAGATCTTCCAGGAGGGAGGATGGCAGGTCAGATAATGAAGCCTGTGCTAGATAAATGCTACTCTTGGTCTCGAATTCTAAAGCACTGCTGATGGTCAGCGACCTGGCTGCAACTCACACTTGTGATGATGCAACATACTCGAGAAAGAATTGAAGAGGTTGATGGATCTGAGCGAATCTGCCATCTTCATTCGTAATTTCCAAGGGAACAACAGTTGACCCCCATTTCTTCAGGTAAGCAGTATTGAGATGGTAACAACCATCACGCTCCGAAGACTTATGGAACCATGTTTGACTAGCCGGAATAGAAGAAAACGATCCTCGAGGTAGGAGAGATGGCACAGCAGGGATGAAAGCGTGGTCTCGAAATGTCGTCAATGAGGCATCGGGTAAGACGGATACAGCACGATAAGACGATGTCGGTATTGTGTAGAATCTACTACGGTGCAGAAGTCGTGATGGTAGTGAGGCAGACTTTGCTATTCCGAGTAGCATGACCAATGTTTGTGGTCTAAGCAACGGAGATGGTCGATGGCCGAGCAAGAGCAAGATCAAATGGCCGAGGCGCGGAAAGCTCCGCCAAACATTTGCGACATGCGACAAGCACTTGCGCTCAACTTTCCACATTGTTCGCTTCATCTCAAATCGTAAATTCAGTCTTGTAGAGCTGTCAAGAGATAAGATGGTCTACTACTTTACAAGCAACGTGACGTCGCCGTCGGCGTACATCTACATGGGCAAGGACAAGGTCGAAAGTCAGCAATCACTCGTCGCATTCAACATACGAACAAGTCGCTGACTGGCCTAGAGACGAGGACCTGATTGCTTACGGCTTCGAAGAGGATGTATGGGTACGACTGACCGGCATGCGCACATGTTCAGCACGCATCGTCTGACCACTTTTCGACAGTTCCACGTCGACAACCTTTCCAGTGCTCACGTCTACGTGCGTCTCCCCGATGGAGAGTCATGGGAGGACATTCCCAAGCCACTCCTGGAAGACTGCGCCCAGTTGACCAAAGCCAACTCGATCGAGGGTGAGGACGAATGCGCAGAAGCTACAAGAGAATGGGACTGAGACGGCAGTGCAGGCAACAAGAAGGACAACATCACAATCATCTACACGCCATGGTCAAACCTGAAGAAGGACGGTAGCATGGCCACTGGCCAAGTCGGCTTCAAGGACCAGAAGAAAGTCAAGCGCGTCTACGTCGCAAAGCGAGAGAACCCCATCGTCAACCGCCTGAACAAGACCAAGGTGGAGAAGTTCCCGGACTTCAGACAAGAGAAAGACGACAGAGCCAAGGAGCTAAGAAAGAAGGATCGCTCTGTTATTGCTGCACAGGTCCGTCCACAAACGTCCACAGACAAAGAGGAGACAGTGGCTTACATGATTGTCGACAGGCAAAGGAGGAAGCTCGTATCGCAAGAGAGAGAAAAGAGCTGGCATACCAAAGAGACCACGCATACGACGACTGGAACTCCGAGGAGCAAGTCATGGCTTCCAGCAACCAGAATCGCGACTCGGACTGGGAAGACGATTTCATGTGAGAAGAACCAAGTTCACGACAATACCTCTAGGCAGAATGAAGTAGCAGTAAGTCAAACGTGTGATAGTCATGCATCGTCGACTCGTTCTCATATCTTCTATCTCGTTCATATCCGATTGACATATCCTGCCGTGCGCTGCATAACGTCCAAGAAGATACCTGAACAACTTGTCTCGCATCTGGAACATCAATAGATTACCGGGCAGACAACCAAGGATACAGATCTCGTGGAATAGATCATGACCAATCTCGAAAAGAGGTCCTGGGAATCTATGGTAGTAATTCGTTCACAAGTCGCATCCTACCTGTGAATATAGTCACTCCTTGTAACAGTAATACTGAGAGCTCTCTTGTTATAAAGTATCGTGTATATCTCTAGCTACGCTGTGGTAATGTTAGTTGACATTAAACACACGAGGACGGAACTTTGCGGCACCATTGAAGAGGTGATGAGTGTCGGAGATGGCCAAAAGTCCTGTCATGAATGATCCATATTCAAGGACAGGAAAGTCGGCCATGGCAATCGCGTCATTCTTTCCATATTGATTTGTACATTCTAGCAACACAAAAAATCCGTTACCTCTACTGAGCGCCCGGACAGACCAGCCACACGACCGTCTGAGAGGATTCACCTCCGCTCTATAAGGAGCAGCCAACCTCTGGACCTGGAGATTTTTACTTCGCCAATACCTTCGACAATGTTTCGCGTGATCACCAATGCACTTCGTCAAGCCAACCCAATACGATGGCACTCCCTCGAGGCACAGCGTTTCTTCGCCATTTCAGTTTCTAGAGCTGGCTGGTCAAAGGATCCCGAGACACGTCGACAACAATTCGCCGCTAGACGAGAGAAGTACAACACAGATGCAGAGTACTACACTAAAGAACGGCTCCGGGGTATATTGGCAGAAAGAGCCTATAGAGCGAGATGGAGCGAAGAGTGGCGCGAGCGCAAAAATCTCCTGACAATGTTTCGTAGATTTGTCAAGTCACGTTTGGAAAAGGGCGAGTCACTGTCTTGGCACACACATGTTGTAGAATACACAGACGACAAGATGATGCACCGCTGTGCTAGCTGTACCCGTGCGAAATATCCAGGTAATCGGCTCTGGTGGCGCCGCAAGGCAGACGGCGCTCTTGAATGTCATCCTTGTTTCGTCAAGGACTTTTCCACAGCCATTCCAACAGGCCACGAAAGCCCGCTCTTCACCAGGATGAGAGAACACAAACACAAATGGATGCAACCAGCTGAAGGACCGCTTTCCAAGCCAGGCACTGGTCCAAGTCCGACTTCTTGACACGATCAGCCAAGTTCCACAACCGTCAGACCCTCTCAACCCTCTCGTGGTGATACAACCCAATAACTCAAGCTTGATTTGAGCAGAGCTTTCGAACGCATGTATTCAAACCTGCATCTTTGGCCATCACCTAGTCCTGGGTGATTCCAGCTATCCTTTGTTCAAGGATATCCACGAATCGACTCGTCCTAGACAAGGTCATGAGGTGTGCTTCGCTCACTCAACTCTCGATGCAACGCTTTGCTCATCAATAGCTGAGACATGGATGTATCTTTTGCTTCGAGCACGTGTCCACGCATCTGCGATAGCCCTGGATGAGGCAATGGGAAACTTGTTCTGAGAAGAAACCTGCAACTAAAAACTCCTCCCCCAAGAAGATCTCATGAGAGTGGACCCATTGGTCGGACAAGTTTGATCTTGATTTGCGCCGTCATTTTGGCCATAGCCTGCCACCAGACACCAGTCCTCGAAACAACTGATCACAAACTCTGAAAAGTCATGTTGTCAGTCGAGCAATCTCCGGAGCATTTGTTCTAAAACATCTCAACATCAACTCGCAATTGCATATGCGATCGCAAGCACGGCCCGATCTACAACTTCGAAAAAATCACATATATCGATAACATACGATAGCGTGAAATTCCATGACTCTGCACGGAATTGAGTCTTTCTTGTCGATGAATTGCATTTTCCACTACAAAGTCCTCTGCAAGCCAATGCAGTCAAGCTGGTCTTGAAACCAAACTTCACGCACGACTTCATTGCTGATTCTTGGATGTTATCTCGCCTAGTCAAATCAGACGGGATCGTGAAGCAAGTCTGTCCTCCGATAGCCTCGTCTTTAGATGCTCGGCCAACTTTGCAAATTGGCCAATTCGAGGCGCTACTGTAGCTCGGCTGAGACCACCGTGCGAGTGATCAGAACATAGCAGACATGACAACGAACAGAATATCTAGTAACACTTGTTACTGACGGGCGCTTGATGGCCGGCTTTCAAGAGGCAAGCGTCCTCAATTTTCTATCTTGATGATTCAGCCACTATGTTTTCAGTATTTACATCATCACTGACGGGTTTTGATTTGCATAAAAGGCCTCACCACAGTTTCAGGAGTTGACAAGACTTGCAACAGAAATATTCTGCATACCGATCCAGCCGGTAGCAAAAGAGAAGATTACATGCAGCCCTGCCCACGGAGCAGGGAATAAACAATACAGATATCACTTTATCCCTCAAGTACCAGGATGCACATGAACCTCCCAATTTGGCGTTTGCTCCCTCTGACCCCTGACGCCGGGGGTTGCTCTCCCGCTCTCTCCATCGACAACACTAGCGGTTGCAAGATCAAAAGGCCCACTGCGTACACTCACGCTAGATATCTCACTCCTTGTAGGCGACAAGCTCTCGAATCTAGTGCTACAATCGCTATTGCTCCTAGTCAGAGGGCTTACAGTGCCATGCTGAGGATGCGTAGGCGTGGACGGCATCGGCATACGCGTCCGCAGCGGTGGAGGCGCAAGGAAGTCGCGGCGAGCGATGCCATCTCCAGGCTGCAGACATTTGGGCAGCGGTGAGTCTGGCGATGCGGAAGTATGAGTGATGAAAGGATCTTCGGGAATCTGATGACGGATGATAGTGTTACTTGACATGGCTGATTGGGAGGATATTGGACGGGACGCGGAGATGCCTGCGAGGATGGCTTCAGAAGGCATGGTGAGTTTATTTGTGTTTTTGTCCTGAATATGGAGAGGTGAGGGGTGTGCTGAAGGATGCGCTGAGGTCTGTAGATAAGATTCGTCACTCGCATGTCTGGGCACCACGTCTTGACTCGAGAAGGAACGCTTGATGGAAAGAAGAGCTGCAGTGAGTGCAGAGCGTTGTCTTTGGAGGAAGCCGTGAGGGCTGTTGAGGGTTGTATCAGGAGATACAGAAGTCGCAGAGGACCTGAAGACGACAGGAGGCGTGGGCGTGGGATCCGGGTTCATGAGACGTAGAGGCGAGCTGTCATCTCGAAGATGGGGGTCTTCGTGGGCGAAAGGTCGGTCCCAGTGATGGAGATCCATGTGGATGAGATTGTGGTCGATGACAGGCAGTCGGTCAGACCTAGATAGTGGAGCTACACTTCTTTCCGAGTGCCGGGTCGTGCCTGCCGCTGCGACTGCAGATGGTAACGCTTGCGATGATGATGACATCCGAGGCTCTGCGGCAGTCTCGTCTTTCACTCGGTACGGTGGTCGTCGTTTCCTTCTCCGAACGAAGAATAGGAAAAGAAGACCTATCAATGCGATTCCTGCAAAGCTCCCAGTCATACCTCCAGCTATAGCCGCCGAGTGTTCCGAACTTCCATCTGCGCTTACTAGTGGAGGACTATGTGCCCCACCACTGACACCAATGGCTCCTGTTGTCGTGCTTGCAGTAGAGGTAGAAATTGCTGACGTCGTAGCTTGCATGGCAGAAGTCGACACTATCGGCGTAGTACTTGACTCTGCTGGGACGACACGTGTACTTGTGATATTGACGATCGTCCTCACGGTTGTTGTTGAGTGTGTAGTCACTCTCGCCGTTGTCGTCGTGGAGAAGGTAGTCGGCTGATACGTGAACGAAGGCGTCCAGGACAGCGACTTTGAGATGGTATGTGAAGAATTTTTGCTTGAAGGTCTGCTCGTTGAAGAGAGACTTGGTTCTGTTGATATCTGAGATTGACCCGTCTGTGAGTTCGAGTATATGAAGGTAGTGTATTGCGTTCGCGTGAGAATCAAGGTCGTATATCGCTGTCCAGCTCGAGTGCTGCCGGAAGTGACGAGGTTCTGTTTTCTGGAATCAGCTACACTGTCAGTTCTCGCGATCGAGTTACATACTGCTGTTGCTGCTGATCCCGATGCCCTTTGTGAATCTGATGAATTCTGCCACCAAGGTTGAGCCGAAGAGGAAATCAGAGCACGCTTTCTTCTCATAGCTAGTGGTTAGAGGGACAGTGTCAAATCAGGCATATCATATTCACCTGGGCAACAACAAAGGGACTTTGAAGTATCAAAAGGCCGACGTGCTCAAGTTGAGCGTAACTGCATGTCTGCCCCACGCGCCCTGCCGGCGGCTACTCAACCCTGGTGAGCGAGGCCTGCATGGTAGCATTGAGGTTTGAAACAAGGACACGGCTGATTGAAGGAAGCAAAATGGTAAGTGGCATATACTTAGAATACCGAGGCTTGCCATGGAATCAAATGGCTAAGAGTTGTTGTGTAGAGATGCAGGAAACCGAGGCAAAGCGCCAATGGTTGGCGCCGAGGGGGCGGGCGGCAAGCGGTGGAAAGCCAGGAGCGTCTCACGATGACCATGCCAGATACGACTCCACTTTAAGGAACTACATGATGCTGGAGGTAGTGAATTCCATCGAGTAAAAACAAGAAAGCGCTTCAGCCAACTCGATCATGTCAGGTCGGTCGGCCACCACATAATTCGGAAATGCGACAATGGTAAACTCAATATTGACAGTCGCGATCTAATCAAGAACAGGGCGAAAAGAAGATTCATCATCATTGGAGTCCGATCGTCAACACCACCTCCGTAACCAAAAGAAAGACCTGTACTCCCCAAAAGATTAAATGACGAGGTAAGAAAAATACGAAATGGTGTTGTCGAGTCATCAACGATCAGCGACGACCATAGACTGGGTCTTCGTTTCTAATCCTTCTGGCGTCCTTCTCATACCCTCCGCGACGGTCAGTACGAGCCGGAGGAGACTCTCGCGGTGATGATCTCGAAGTGCCTGAGCCTGAACGTCGAGCAGCAGCTGAAGAAAAACTGGATCTAGTGGACTCAGGGGCCAACACCTTGGTGTTTTTGTTCCAAGGCTTGTTCTCATCGGTACTACCGATGCTTTCGCGGCCGCCGACGGCACCAGGGTTGTGACCGAACAGACTCATGATATCCTTCATAGTCAGCTTAGCCACAGCCTTGCCACCTTCGATGGCTGCCTTGGCCAGCTCACGCTTCTTCTCCTGAAGCTCGATGATGCGCTCTTCAACCGTGTTGCCAACAGTCAGCTTGAAGACGTGTACATCAACTGTTTGGTTGAGACGATGCACACGATCGATTGCTTGTTCCTCAACGAATGGGTTCCAGAAAGGCTCAATCAGAACTACCCGCGAAGCGGCTGTCAAGTTCAAGCCAAGAGAACCACACTTGAGGGAACATAGCAGTACTCGTGTCTTGGGGTCGTTGCGAAGTGAGTTGAGTGATGCTTCGCGAGCATCGTTTCGCATGCCGCCATCGTAGCGAACGTAGCGAATTGCAGACTTCTGCAGATGTGGTTCAATCAGATCCAGCATGCTGGTGAACTGCGAGAAGACAATTGTCTTGTGTTCAGGAGTCTCAGAGTGCAAGATGCGTAGCAAGCGACGAATTTTTGTCGAAGCTGCCTCAACGCCTGTCGAGCCCGAGTATGAGATGTCACCTTCCTCCTCCTCAGATTCAGCCTCAGACTCAGAACTTCCATCCTCATCTCCAGATACAGAGTCGATGGAACCCAAAGTCTCGCCACCTCCTTCTGCGTCCTCATCATCAGTGCCACCAGCTCTACCCAGATGCGGCGTGTTCTGCTGGGATGCATCAACGAGCCATTCGCCCTCACCTTCATCGTCCTCGTCATCACTATCGACGATGATCTTGCGGTTTCTTCTGGCAGGCGCGGCAGGAGCAGGCTTGCTTTCGGGCTTTGGCTTGTGCTTCTTCTCCTTCTTCACCTTGCGGCCGAGTTTCTCGGGTGTGGCTTTGGCGATGTCCTCGCACTCGTTGCAACGAACTGCACCAGCTTTCACCTCTGCCGGAAGCAGTCTGACACTGCAGATATCACAGTCCTTGACCTGGACACCCATTCCACCGAACATGTCAGCGAGAGCGTCGATGTCATTGTCCTGACTGCTAGCAGCAGAGGTTTTGCGCGGTGTCTGGCTTGGGTTGGGTTGCCCTGTAGACAAGGCGTCCTTGTCTTTGCCCATGGATCCGGAGACAAGCTTTGGGTGGTTGCAGGCTTGACGAAGTCTCAGAAGCAAGACAAGAGCTCCAATGTAGTCAGTCTTTTCGCCGCCCATCATGTCGTCCAAACGCTTTTGTGCTCTTTCCTGGAGCTGGTCGTAGAAGTCGCGTTCCTTGGGATCAAGCTCACAGATGATAGTCTCGACCTTACGCTCAACGATTTTCATCCCAGTGCCCTTCTTCTCACCATTCTTTGACTTGCCGCCAAAGCTTAGAGCACCATCTTCCTTGAGAATGTCTTTTGTTCGGCGCTTCATAAAGCCCTTGAGGAAGTACTGGATGCGCTTGATGGCGTAGTTACCCTTGCCGTTCTTCATTGGAATCGTAATCTGCTCCTTCCAGGTAGCGAGGTTGTTGTATGGCTTGATTTGCAAGAAGCAGATCAGACTTTGGAGTTCATCGAGGTTGTTTTGCATAGGCGTACCAGTCAAGCACCATCTGTACCAACTGCGTAGACCATAAGTAGCTTGTGTCGACTTCGCGTTGCGGTTCTTGATCGAATGTGCCTCATCCAAGATGACACGGTACCAATGGACGCCATAGCAGCCGACCTTTGCACCGTCAGGATGGTCAGAAGAGCCAGCGAACTCGGATGCAAGGATTTGATAGGTGGTGATGACAACGTCGTACTTCTTGAGTTCGGCGGCGAATTTTGTTCTCGATGGACCGTGGTGAACCAAGACGCGCAATGCGTGGCTCTTCTCGACCTTGGTCTTGATCTCGCTCTCCCATTGGCGAATCAGAGCAAGAGGAGCGACGACGAGCGTACCTTTGCCGACCTCTTTGCCCGGCATCTTGCGCTTGGGGTTCTCCGGTGGTGGCTTAGCATCGAGCTCTGGACGGGGATTGAGAAGGATCAAGCTGACAGACTGAACAGTTTTTCCCAAACCCATATCGTCGGCCAGGATACCTCCCTTGGGTAGTACACCGTTTTTCTTGCGTTCGCCAATTTCCTTGTCGATCATCCAAGAGACACCCTCGACCTGGTGAGGGAGAAGCTTGACGGTCAGACCTTCGACTGTGCCATCTTCCTCGTCTTCGTCTTCGTCCTCCTTGGTGTCAGGTTCCACCTCTTTTGGCTCTTCCTTCACGGCATCCATGTCAAGCTTTCTAAGCTTTTCCTCGAGCGAAGAAATTTTCTTCTCCTCCTTGACCTTCTGCTGTTGCTTTTTGGCGGCTCTCTTGCGCAGGCGCATCTTAGGCTTGTCACCATCATCGTCAAAGGCGCCTTCAAGAAGGGCCTTGATGTTGTGGCTTGTCTGGCTAGGGTCGACATAAGCATAGGGATCGGCGGCGCCGAAACCATCCTCTCGCAGGGCGGCATCGGGGTCGAAGCCATCGTCGTCGTCGTCGGCATTGGTGAGGTCGATGGGTTTCGACCGAGGTGCAGGAGCGGGGTTGTAAGGTCGATATGTGGTGCTAGGTCCTACAGAAGAAGAAAAGAGCTGCCTGGGAGCGGGAGGGATGTCCCTCAGCGGGGCGTTCGAGGGCACGCGAATGGCGGCCGAATTTGCGGCATTACCGTAAAGAGGGTTGCCGGACTGGGCGGGACGGGACTGCGTCGGAGGCTGAGGTCTTTGGCCAGGTAGGTAGAAGGTCGAGGTCTTAGCTTGAGCTCCATTGGCTGAGCCTTGTGGCTGGCGGAATTGTGGTTGAGAGATGGGACGGTGTTGCTCAGGTCTGCGGTGGTTCGTGTTGAAGACGTTGGCATAGGGATCTTTCAGCGGGTTACGCAGAGGACTGGCTTGGCCAAATGTTGGTTGTGCTGAGAGCTTGGAGGCTGCTGTGGTGGGGGGCTGGACTGGCGCTTGAGAAGGCTGTATCTGTTGTGTCGAGCCATTCTGAGCAGAGCGAGACTGTGGCGGCTGAGTCTGGTGAGCAGAAGACTCTGCCGACGGGACGCGTTCGCGAGCCATGGTGGTGATGTTTGTTGCTAATTGGAAGTGGTTGATGTCGAGTTCTAAGCTGCCATCGGTCTTGTCGAAGAGAGAGCTTGTGTCGCCGGTGATGCTGTCGTTGTCAAGAGTCGAGTGCGGCGTATACCTGGATGACAGTGTGTTGACAGGTCGAAAAGGTGTCTTTTTCTTGACTTGGCTCTGACTTGGCGAGTCCATGTACTTGCGACTGTAAGACAGCAAACACTGACGGTAAACAAAGCCACGGCGATAACAAGCGCCTCAGGGTCTCGGATATGTCTGTGCGTCATGTCGCGCTCCTCGCGCGCGACCTTTGACTTGGCGCGTTGGTGGCCTTGAAGTGCTCATTCGAACATCGTCGACATGTTGCACTTTAGAAGCCATTGACTGTTTCTACAACCTCGAAAGCTGATCATGATTTCACCTGATCACAAGGACCATGGTTCAATGCCAGCTTAGAACCGAGCCAACACATCTGTCGTTGCAGAACTGCCTTTGTGACCATTCACCACTATACCCTCAGGCTTCATAGGCCACTACCCTCTGAGAGACGACGCAGGTCTCTGCTGTCTGTCAACTGGCCCATGGTGAACGTCTTTGTTCCTGTTCAACACATCACTGCTTCTAGGACGTCTACAAAAGATCTGATCAGATTAGATGCGGGCGGAGAAGAATGCTTACCAACTCACTCCGCAATCGGCTTTGGGGTGGGTAAGCGGATGGCGTGCTTGTACCGTCCGGCAGAGTGTTGACTCCAACGATTGTTCGCGACGTCGACTTTTTGCCGCGTCGTTCGCCTCTGTCGCCGTCCGCTCGACATTCTCCTTTCCACTCGCTGTTTGTTCTTTGGAGTCGCCTCGTGCAATCAGCCAGGCCTTTTGATTGTATTCTTGCAGCGGCCTTGTTGTTGTAGCGCATTTATTTTTCGACCCCTCCACAAATTACGAATCATGTCGGCTTCCGAGCAACAGTCCTCGAGCCTGCCCTTCGGCCAGAACATCTCCTTGAACGATGTCAGCGGCCCTACATACCTGACCGCTCAGACTTTGGTTCAGCAGGTTGCATACTCGCTCTCGGACAAGATCTTCTCGTACTCGCCCGAAACCTTTGACCTCGATGTCGCCGCAAAGAGCTGGGAGAGCGCCGGTGAGCAGAATGCTCACGGTTACAAGACTGGTCTCGCCTCAATGGAGACCCGCTCCGGTGCTGGCTCAATCGCCCTCGGATACATGTTCTCCAAAGACTTTGACTTGAAGAAGCGTCACATTCCTCAGTCCATCGTCGCCTCCTCCGGCTCTCTTGCCCATCTGCGCCCTGCTCTGGACCAATTGGCTCTTCTTTACAATGTCGCCAACCCTACTGTCGCACACGTCGCTGCTGTCGACTATGCTGCCAACTCGTCCACTGGTCTTGTCACCGACTACGTCTCGGCCCTTCGTCTCGCTGAGGAACTTGGTCTGGGTCTTGTTGCATCCGCCTCGGCTTACGAGATGCAGCACATGTCCCTCTTCGCAACCTTGATGGCCTCGATCGTCCCTTCTATCCACGTTTACGATGGCATCACTGTTGGCAGAGAGACCACCAGAATCATTGACGTCCTTGACAAGGCTGGCCTCAAGAAGACCTACGACGCCATTCTGGGCGATTCGTCCCTCACCGAGAAGAAACACTCCGACAACGAGGGCAGAGTCAGCCGTCTCATGAAGGCCTTCAACAACGAATTGGGCACCGAGTACAAGCTGTTCGAGTACTCCGGCCACGCCGAGCCTGAGTCTGTCCTAGTTGTCTTCGGTACCGTTGAGGCTTCTCTTGCTTCTCAAATCGCTCGCGCTCTTTCGGAGAAGGGTGTCAAGATTGGCGTTATCAACGTACGTGTGTACCGTCCCTTCGTCGAGGAGGAGTTCCTCGAGGTTCTTGCTCCGTCAGTCCAGAACGTTGCAGTCCTTGGCCAAGTCCTTGACCAGTCCGCTGTCGCCGACGAGACCCAACACTCTGGTCTGTACACCGACGTCCTTGCTGCCCTCAGCTTCGCTACTCTTAACCAGACTCCCGCTGTCTTCGACATCAAGTATGCCAGAGAGCAGGTCTGGACCCCTACCTCGGTCGCTGGCCTCTTGCAGCAGATCGGCCAGAAGATTGACCATGCCCCTACCGATGAGGAGCGTTTCGAGCTCCCCACTGGTGATCTCCAGCAGTACACTTTCTGGGACGTTGACAGCTCCAATGCTGTGTCCGCTCCCATCATGGTTGGCCAACTTCTGTCTGGTGACAATAAGCTCAACGTCAGTGTCCGCAGTGGTCACGACAACCTCGTCGCTGGTGGTGCTATGCGCACCGACATCAGAACCTCAACCAAGTCTATTGAGGCTGCTTACGCTGTCAGCTCTGCCGATGTGGCCATTGTCAACGACTCTGGTCTGCTGAAGAGCTTCGATGTCCTCAAGTCTGTCAAGGATGAGGGCATTGTTGTCGTCAAGCTCGCTGGTGTCAAGGACGATGAGGTTGAGAAGCACCTCTCTACTGACGTTCGCAAGGCTCTGGCCTCCAAGAAGATTCAGCTCTTTGTCCTTGATTCCGCCGCCTCTGCCAAGGTTCAGGAGCAGCCCGAGCTGGAGAGCTACCTTGTCCAGCTTGCTTTCCTCAAGCTCGCCCGTAGCGATCTCTACGAGACTGGTGTCAAGAAGCTCGCTGGTGGTAACGACGCTCTCGAGGCTCTTTCCAAGGAGCTTGATGAAGTTGTTCGCAAGGTCGAGATCCCCGAATCTTGGCTCACTGTTAATCCTGAGGCCAACCAGCCCCCGCTTATGCCTGAGGACTTGAACATCAACAGCTTCATCAAGTTCGACAAGGAGGAGCCTGAGGAGGCTTACCTGCTCAGAGACTGGGAGAAGGTTGCCAAGGGTCTTGCCTTCAAGGAGGCATACGGCACCCAGAACGCTCTGCGTCCCGACCTTGGCGTCAAGACTGCTGTCGTCACTGTCAAGGAGCGTCGTCGTCTTACTCCTAGAACCTACGACCGTAACATCTTCCACATCGAATTCGACCTTGGTCAGACTGGTCTTACCTACGCTATTGGTGAGGCTCTTGGCATCCACGCCGAGAACGACAAGACCGAAGTCGAAGAGTTCATCAAGTGGTACGGTCTCAACCCTGAGGAGGTTGTTGAGGTTCCTTCTCGTGAGGACGCCCAGGTTCTGGAGAACCGCACCGTCTACCAGGCTCTCCTTCAAAACGTGGACATCTTCGGCCGTCCTCCCAAGCGTTTCTACGAGGCACTTGCAGAGTACTCTTCGGACGATGCTGAGAAGACTCAGCTTCTCTTGCTCGGTACTGGTGGTAACCAGGAAGCTCAGGTTGACTTCAAGCGCCGTGCTGAGGTTGACACCGTCACTTACGCTGACCTTCTGCTCGAATTCCCCTCTGCTCACCCTTCGTTCCATGACATCGCTCGTCTCGTTGCTCCCATGAAGCGTCGTGAGTACTCTATTGCTTCTTCGCAGAGAGTCACTCCCACCACTGTCACCCTCTGTATCGTCACTGTCAACTGGGTTGACCCCAAGGGCCGCGACCGCTTCGGTCAGGCTACTCGCTACCTCAACGGTCTTGAGGTTGGCCAGACGGTGACAGTTTCTGTCAAGCCTTCGGTCATGAAGCTTCCCCACAAGTCCACCGCCCCCATCATCATGGCAGGTCTTGGTACGGGTCTTGCTCCTTTCCGCGCCTTCGTCCAGGAACGTGCCTGGCAGAAGGAGCAGGGCATGGACATTGGTGCTGTCATGCTTTACATGGGTTCTCGTCACCAGAAGGAGGAATACCTCTACGGTGAGGAGTGGGAGGCTTACAAGGATGCTGGCATCATCACTCACATGGGTTGTGCTTTCTCTCGTGATCAGCCCGAGAA
Organism: Aureobasidium sp. GC_Fusr_1; assembly: GCA_026538705.1. Classification (NCBI taxonomy): domain Eukaryota; kingdom Fungi; phylum Ascomycota; class Dothideomycetes; order Dothideales; family Saccotheciaceae; genus Aureobasidium; species Aureobasidium sp. GC_Fusr_1. The sequence goes on from JALPCE010000011.1 coordinate 77,616, forward strand.
GATCTACATCCAGGATCGCATGCGTGAGACCCTGAAGGAGATTCGCCAGGCCTACCTCCGTGAGGAAGGTGCATTCTACCTCTGTGGTCCTACCTGGCCCGTGCCCGATGTGACCAACGTCCTTGAGGAGGCCATTGAGGTTGAGGCCAAGCAGAACGGCAAGAAGGTCGACTCCCGCAAGGTCATTGACCAGCTCAAGGATGAGGAGAGATACGTCCTCGAAGTCTACTAGATTTAGCGAATATGTTGTTCAAAAATGTCTCTTGGAAGCTTTCTGTATATAGAACTGAATTTGTCGATATGGTGATATACTAGAATACAATCTTTTCATGATCTCGATTACTCGCACAGTCTGTTGGATGCCATGCGTTGTGACTTTCGCGTTCAGGCGACTGCGAATATGACTTTCCACTTTTCCATCCTTTGAAAATCTCTGGGGGCCTTGACGATCAAACAAAACATCAAGGCTCGGCGGGGATACCCGGTTGACTTGTGCAGTAGAGCTCTGGCTTCCCTGCAAGCCGCCCGCTTCCGTCAAACCAAGAAAATTCTGGAGGAACAAGAGAATTTGGCAAGCACACAGGCTGCACCAGGCACCGTCAGGGCTGTGCAAGAAACACGGTCGATCGGCACTTTCTCTGATCAGGATTCCGGAACACGGTCGATCATTTTTGTTGTTGCGCTCACCTCAAACACAACGAAATTCTGAAACTCTGTGGAATTTCTTCTACGTTTTATCGGTTTATCTCTGACCATATTCTCTTCTGATAAAATTCTATGTTTGGAGCCCCCATGGTCTCATCTTTTCCATAGACACTGCAATATCTACGTATCTTCTGCTTGTTTGCAATTCTTCAACCCCCCAAGGAGTTGTCGCAAGCAAATGACGTCGCGTTTCTTTTCTTAGGCCCCTGTCTCGTGCTCGGGAAGGCTCGTACTTTTTTAGGGGCTCCACTGCACACCACCACCTGTTTTTTCTGGTGTGTTCTGCCCGCGCCCGAGCATGCTCATGCTTTTCAACAACACTGTCGACACGCTAGCACAGCAGTCTTGGCTACTTTTGCTTGCGGAACCCTGTCAAGAATAGAAAAAGAGGCGACCCAAGAAAGATGGCTGGTTGCTGGGGTCAAATTATGCAGGCACTCCCGAAAGGCTGACATCTGCGATCATCGCTGCGCGATAAGTATGTATATTATCTGAAACTACTTCTCGTACCTGTTTCCTTTCCTCTTTCTCTTTCTTCTTCCCAACCGCCATTTCATCAATTCAACTCAATCTTTCCACCCTCACAAACAACAACTACAGTCGCAGTTATGAGATTCTCCGCTATCTTCGTTCTGGCTTCTGCCACCGCCGCCATGGCCGCCAACTCCATTCCTGCTCTGTTCGCCCGTCAGTCGACTGGTGCCGTCTGCTCGAACGGAGAGTCTGTCTGCGGTTCTGGATGCTACGACCCCACCTCCTACCAGTGCTGCGGCCAGGAGGGTCAGGTTTGCCCTACTGGCACCTACTGCGCCAGCGCCAGCCGCTGCTGCCCCATTGGTGCCAACTGCGATGGTCAGGGCACCTCGACTGCTAGCGGTGTCTCTGCCACCGTCGTCCAGTCCGGATCCACCATTCTTGGAAGCTGTAAGTCTATGCATTTCTTGTGATTCTCCTTCCCTCGACTCGTAGTGACGAACCATGTCTTGTAGCATCATCCGCAGCCGCCTCTTCTGCCGCCAGCAGTGCTAGCTCCAGCATGTCTTCGGCTGCCTCGTCTGCCTCTTCCTCAGGCTCCAAGGCTGCTTCGTCGATGAGCAGCTCTGTCTCCTCGGCTGCTTCTTCCGCATCCAAGTCTGCCTCCTCTGCTTCCAAGTCTGCCTCCTCTGCTTCCAAGTCTGCCTCTTCTGCTTCCAAGTCGGCTTCATCCGCCGCTTCATCCGCTTCCAGCTCGGCAGCAGCAACCTCTTCTGGTGCCGCCGTCGCTGGTCAGGCCACCAACTTTGGTCTTGCGCTTCTTGGTCTTGCTGCCCTTATCTAAGCAGCTCTCGTTTCTTTTGACAGCATTTGATGCCTTGTAAAGGTTTCTGGGCTGCAAGGAGCATGCATGCTTCTTTTTACTTCTTAAGCATATGCTAGACGAAAAGTTTGGCTGGTTGTTTTGCCATGTATTTATGATATCGGGGTTTTGCCTTGTTTAATAGATATGGGATATATTGCATGAACTTGGTGGATCTGTACATGACTGTTTGATACTCTTATCGTTTGATGTATCTTTTCTTTTATGAGTCTACTGGGAGTTCATGTGCTAGTGTGTCCCACTCAATCACTGTTCCTCGACCGGATAACAACACTGTAAGCTATGGAAATGGATGGTTCTATAATCAAATCAGTGGTCCCCTAACCCTTCGATTCTGCTCGCACCTGTTTCTCCACGCACAAAAAAAGCTCGCCTAATGTTACTTACTGTCGATTGACCATAGCGTTTTCTTGTTGTGATCAGTCAAGAAACAAAAGAGGGATGAGCAAAAAGGAAAAGAGATTTCAAAACATACAGCAGCAGGGATTCCCACGTGGTCACCCACCGTAGTACTAATCTGCCGTTCAACTGCTTATGTATGGCAGAGTGGACGGGATGCCCAGTTTTCAGCTGACTGTGGCCGTATGTGCTGAAACCATAACTTGTCTAAAATATAAAGCTTTTCAATCATTTACATGAGGCATCAAGCAATAATGCAGCTATCTCTCGGTTCCCCTCTCTGCTCTTCCCTCACATCATCCATCATTCTTATGATTCCACGTCTTCACCCTCAGTTCCTGACAAAAGCAACATTGTGCTCCTTGTACAACACACTCGAATCCAACAACTCACCAGTATCACTCCTCAAAAAGTTGATCTGCAAGTTCTTCGCATCCTGGAAGTTCAGTGTCGCATAACTAAACTCATCGCCGTACGCAAACACATTGGTCGAATAATTGGCACCAACGGCACTCAGACCCTCGATGTTGCCAGCTCCTCCTGCAACAATATATGCAGGAGCTTTGGGGTTCTTGAGGCCAGCAGCATCGGCAACATTGTTGTAGACGGGGTTGAAACGTTGAGAGTTGTGGACGTGGCCGAAGACTCCCAAGTCGACGCCGTACTTGTAGAACAAGGGTTCAAAGGCTGCTTGGCACGGACCGCAGATGTTTTTGGAGGCGCCGGTGCTATACCAGGGACGGTGACCAGCTACAATGACCCATGGAGTGACAGTGCGGTCGACAGAAGCCAAGTCAGCATCCAAGAATTGGAGTTGTTGGGTAGGGGATTGACCAAAGGGACCGGCGCCTAGACCAGCACTGCCGTCCTCACCATCAGGCGCGGAGGGAAAGTCGTTCTCGGTGTCAATCATCACGATATGAGCCATTCCGTACTCGAACGAGTACCAGAAAGGTGGGTTGGCCAGTGCTTGGGCCTTCTTTGCCGATGCCTGGGCAGTTGCGTTCTTGGACGAAGAGGGGAAGGCAGTAGGCATAAGTCCCTTGAACCTAGTCATGAAGTCGGTGAAGTTCTTTTGACCTTCAGGGCACAAACCAGTGGTATAGGGAATCTCCGTGCAAGCGGCTTCGTGGTTTCCGGGTGATGCCATGTAGGGCTTTCTGCCTGCGATGGGAGCCAACTGATCAAAGAAGTTTTCGAGAATGGCGGCGTAGGCATTTTTGCCGTCCAGCACGTTCTTGGGCGTGAGGTACCAGTCGTCTGCGTATGCCTGTAATTGGATATCAGCATTGAATGAGAATGAGAGAGAATACTGGTGGCATACAAAGTCACCCGGATGGAGCACAAACTCGTAGTTGTCAATGGTGCGAGCGAGTGCAGCAATGGTGGTGTGGTTCAGTGCAGGCTCGATGTAGGGAATGTCACGTTTGCGAGATGTGGTGTAGCCATCCGCACCGTAGACACCAAGCTGATTGTTGAGTGATGTCAGCACAACATTCAGAAATTATATTCTTGGTTGTCAAGACTTACATCAACGACAACGTCCAAGTTGAAGCTAGTCTTATCTCCAGGAGTACGAGCAGTCTTGAACTGATTGATAGTCGAGTTGGTCGAGTTGATCTTGTAGTAGTATGTGGTAGCCGCATCAAGTCCAGAGAGTGTGACCGAGTTGGCCCAGGTACGAGAGGTACCATAAGTCAAAGACTGAGTGGAACAGGCTTGAGAAGTCAAGCTGTTTGCTGACTTGCCATAGTTTACACAGCCTTCCTTCAGCTGCTGGTAAGTGTTCCAGCCAACAGAGATGGCTTTGATTATGTCAGCAAGATGTCATCAGGAATCCCGGTTGACCTCTTAAGCATACCATTAGGACCCTTGAAGGCGATACGTTGTTGCACAGGAGTGGTCAAGTCCTTGGGAAGGCCAGGAAAGTCTGCTGCAAAGACTAATCCCGATAGCAGAGGAAGAGTTTGGATATAGATTGATGAAGGAGCCATGTCGAGTGATATTCACCACCTTGAATGATAAGAGGTCGGCACTCGTAGTCTGTTTGATCAGCGATACAACCTTCAAATCTCATGGCAATTGCAGTGCTTTATGTAGTGCAGAGCTTCGAATTCTTACCCTTGTCACCTACCTCTCTGGGATGATCGCCTTTGCCTTGCGACGTTCGTACAACATATGCCTCTTGCATGAGTCTAGAGTGACTGCAAACAATTTTGCTTCTGACGGTAGTCGTCTTGTGTGACCAGAAAGACAACACGTGGGTTGTCCAGTCAAGCTTCAATAAGCCTGGGTTTTTGCTTAGCGAGGCACGCTTTACGCTCGAAAGCGATGATTGGTCAACACAAAACTCGGAAGGATGGACGATTGATCATTTGAGAAGGTCGTTCTTTGTACGCGTCGCTAGACGACTGGATAGACGGCATCTTGTGACTTGTGAGCGAGGCCCTGGCAGAAGACAGCCCTAAGGAAATTTCTTTTGCGTACCTGTTGATCACTGCGAACACCTCTTTTCTGGACCACACGCTTCGTTTTACAATCCAAGAATTCATATAGCTTCATGGAGCGATACAGTTTGACATGCAATATGTGGCCGTAAAACGCAGACTACTTCCAAGAAGCAGGTTCAGAAAATCATCTCGCAATTGAGATAGCCATTGTGTTGTTTATCTTCCGATATTACTGTGTGGCGCCGTGAGAGCAAAGAGGCTGATGTGATGAATTCTGGTGATGAGAAACAAGAACTCGTATGTCTTCTACAAATCTGCGTGTTTTCATCGATTCTCCATCATGTGACAAACTTGCTATCCGCGACCGTGCCACTCGCTTCTGAGACCAGCTAACAGAGTTTCTCTCCAATCGGTGCCGTCGACAATACCTCTTCGCACTAGGCGCCCGACGGAGAAGTACCATTCAAGACTTCTTTCATGTTTGTCGCACCTTATCGCTCGGAACAAGATATGATCCAGTTCGCGGACAATCTTGTTGACAACATCCACACTCAGAGGAATTGTTGAACAGAGACTCGTCCATTCAGTGAGAGCCTCGTGCAATTTCTGCTTCAATAACCAGGCAGTCAAGGACGTAATCTTGTCTAACGTGTCGGAGGCAAGGTCGTTCATGCCTTCTATGTCCTTTCCATCTGGGTCAGAGATTCGGATCAGAGGAGAGGTGTTTTTCTGGGGTGTGATGGTGACGCCAATGTTCATAAAAGAGGACCAGATATGTATTTGGCCGCAGAGAGGCACGAGGTAAACCATGTCAGTATTGCAGAAGTGGTTCCAGGAGCGGGGTATGCCCGGCAAACATGACAGTGTTCTTCTGCCGGCGGTAACGAGGGGTCTAAAACTGAGTCGATTCAAATCATCCAGACCATGTGTATGCACTGAATCCAGGCCGTTCATAGTGGAGAGTCTCAACTCGAAGCCACTCATGAGTATAGGCAGGGATTCTTGACGTAGCTGCTTGCATACGGAGATGAGCGGGTGCGACAGCTTCTGCTCCCGATCTTGGAGAGAGTCGGAAGTTGTCTCGAACAGGATTTCATATATGATGAACCTGATCTCGAGCGGCAAGTTTAGAAGATGTGCAGATTGGGTTGAAGGCATGGTAGGGAACGAAGCAGCTGAGTTTGAGACGCCGACACTGTGTCTCGATTCAGGCGAGTGAGAGGAGAAGAAAAGATGCCGGGGTATGATGAGTGTGCGACAAGAAGTATGTTATACTTGGAGCTTGAGTCATTGGTTGTGAGACAGGTTACCTGAAGACGCGTGCTTTTGCGCAAGTATGGCCAAGGACACAAGGCAGTAAGTGGCTGAATAGATTATGGATCCCTAGCATGTGCATGTTGAAAGTGCAACGCGACAGGCATGTTGGATGCACCCGGACGAGGCAGGCGGTATCGTAGAAAGCAGAGAGACAGGTTGAGACGTGTTGTGAGGAAGGAGCGTGGAAGGAGCCAATGAAAAGACATGTCTTTCGGCTGATGCTTCTCGCCTCACCGCCCAAACGTCATGGCAGATAAACATTCGTCCTTATCCGGACAATCAACACCGACGCAAGACAAAGGCCGGTTTATACAGCTTGCCATCTACGCTTGGTCCTGTCATACTCATCAGTAATACACCAAGATGGGTAAACCACGAGTGGGTGCAAAGCAGGATAGGATGCCAACGAACGCGCAGCTGACTGGTCGCAGATGATTATCGTCATTCGCCATGCGCAGAGCGAAGGAAACAAGAACCGCGACATCCACCAGATGATCCCAGACCATCGTGTCAAGTTGACCGAAGATGGTTGGAAGCAGGTAAACCATCTCCCACCAAACCTACCAACAAGGTAAAATCTCACAGGGCTGGCAGGCAGAGGAAGCAGGCCGACGACTACGAGGAATGCTCAAACCAGACGACACGATCCAATTCTTCACCTCCCCCTACCGCCGTACCCGCGAGACCACCGAAGGCATCCTTTCATCCTTGACCTCCGAGACCGAAGAAGAAGGCCCTTCGCCATTTCCCCGCCACACCATCAAGGTCTTTGAAGAGCCGCGACTGCGAGAACAAGACTTTGGAAACTTCCAGCCATGCAGCTCAGAGATGGAGCGCATGTGGCAAGAGCGTGCTGATTATGGCCACTTCTTCTACCGCATTCCCAATGGCGAGAGTGCTGCCGACGCATACGATCGTGTCAGTGGCTTCAATGAAAGCCTGTGGCGCAACTTCAGCGACGACGACTTTCCCTCCGTCTGCGTACTTGTCACACACGGTCTGATGACAAGAGTCTTCCTGATGAAGTGGTACCACTGGTCGGTCGAATACTTTGAAGATCTCCGCAACGTCAACCACTGCGAGTTTGTCATCATGCAGAAGAACCTCGACAGCGGCAAATACGTCCTACAAAACCAGATGCGCACATGGTCCGAGTACAAAAGACGAGCCATCCCGCAACATAACCAACAAGTCACAGCTAGCCAAGTCGCTTCGCCTGTCATACCTGCTCGCAAATGGGGTGGTTGCGTCGGCGGCTGCACACATCAACATTCAAAGTTTCCTCGTCGCATCAAGAAGCAAGACGAGGCAACGGCAAAGGTTCCTGACCAAGAACAAGAAGACCACCCCATCGCCACTGGAGAGGTCTCCATATCGTCAACTCCACTCATTGCTTCCAGCACAGCAAGCACTACCGAGCCCAACTCTCCCATCTCCTTCCGCCTTCCCACCCGTCCGAGCTTCCTTCACGGCCGTGACGGCGGCGGCTCACTCTCGGGCATGGCCACTCCAGCTGAAGGCTCCTCCGACGTCTCGGGCACCGAAAGCGATTACTTCGCCCGCATCCAAGACCACCACCGCAACCTCTCAGACGCAAATCCCAACAACCCTTCCGCCGCCTCATCTACAAAACGCAGACCTACCGCTAAGGATCTCGAGAAATGGGGCCGGGAAAGCGGTATGGGAAGCGGAGCTCGAGCCGATGCGTTAGGAGATGGGGACAACGAGCACGATGAAAACGCCGACGGTGACGATGAGCACGACGATCACGACGAGAATGTTGTCAAGATGCACGAGCCTAGCGAAATTATCGAGGAGTTGAAGAAACAAGAGATTCACGACAGAAGCATCCAGGGCAGTGTTTATTGAGAACAGTCAAAAGGCTGAAAAGGCATTTCACGGAAGAGTGTTTGCATAATTGGCGTTTGGGTTTTCTGGCATTTTTACTACCATAAGGCTTTACGACTTTTTTTCTTTACATATCTCTTTAATACCCAGATATACTTTTTTCTATTACCTCTTGCCGTGACGCACGTCAAACTTGTTCCTTTTGCATTGATTGTCGTTGATCGTGACCACAAACCCAGATGATTTGTCGCGGCCAACACTTTTTCGCTGCCAGGAGATCCCTGCTCGCACCTTCTTACCCGCGCCGGCATCGATGCAAAGGTCTCGAGTTTTTGTAGAAGATTTGTTCGTATCGAGCAGTGTCGACACAAGTGATGCCACTTCCTCTTGGGTCAACTATATCTTTGACGACAAGCTTTCTGTCGAGATATCTCAAAACTTTGAACTGTGGTGAAAGACAGAGACTGAGACCATGCTTTTTCGTGTCAAAAAAACAATGTCATTAGAATCGAGTATATGCCCAACACCAGTCTCTTCCTTCCCATTAGAAAGGATCTAAAAAGAACCAACACATAACGCCAGACATCAGAAGAGATGAAAAACATATAAAGTCGTGAAGATCATGCTCCTACCATCGACTGTCCATTCAAAATCCTTTTGCATGAGGTTTTCTCATCCATCCCAAGCCCAACTTCTTCATTTTACTCCCTCCATTCTTCTCCAGAGCTCCACTGCTGACACTTAGACTTCTCCTCATGATCACATCGGGACCGTCGGCTGCATATTCAGCACCGCCTTCGACACTGCTTTCGGTCGTGACAGATCCCAAGCTAGTGCTCGTAGACTTTTTGCCAGGTGCTTTGGGAGGACGTCTGGTGGAAAGACGAGCGCGTTGTTGAGTTGCTAGCTCCGGATCCCAACTACGGTCTTTACAGCAGAGGGAGTGCAGGTTTGCTTGCTCGAGCGCGGCGGCTATGCGGTCGCGGATGGCCAAGGCATTAGGACGATGGCTGGGATCTGGCAGTAGCATGTCTCTGACTACGCCCAGGATAGGCACCAAAGCCGACAATACATGCACGGTTGGCGAAAGCCGGATGGCGTCTGATGCGAGATGAGCAAGCCAAGTATGCAAGGTGGCCGTATCGATAGGCAAGGGCGCCTTTGCCTGTGCTCGGAATTTTTGGAGGTCGGAGAGCTTGCCTTTGACAATGTAGGTGACGAGATCTAGGTATACGCAGCCTAGAGAGAAGATATCGCTCTCGAAACCTGTATCTTGGCGTGTAGATGTTGTCGCAGTGTCACTGCTGAGTGACCTCTGTGATGCAGGCTTGCGTATGACAAGAGGTTTGGGAACACTCAGAGGTTCGTTCAAGAGCTCGGAGAGCAGACTGGACAGATCGGAGAGGGTGCTGGAGGTAAAACATGGTGTCGTACCCCAAGAAGCCCATGATGGTCTTCTGTCTGCTCTTATCGGTATTGGATGCGAGGGCCCAACATCATCCGGAGAGAACAACTTTTGCTCTCCATCAGGAGGTGATTCATTTAGTGATGCTGGAGGACTGTTCGATTTGCGGAATAAGCGTCGAGTTTTGCCTGAGGTGGGGGACCATATACTCGCAGAGGCGAACGTTGGTGGAGGAGGTAGATGTCTACTGAAGTTGCGAAAAAGTGGTATTGGCGGAGATAGAGAAGGATGGGTGAAACTATTCATCGGGCTGTCGACCATGGGGCTAGAACTGTGAATGAGTATGGGATTCGAAATCTTTGGTGGACTCGAGGAGGATAACGAAGTTCCACTCAAGGTACTGTCGTCGGAGCTGCGCTTGACGTCGATTGGACTGCTCAATGTATCGGCAAAGTGGACGCCGCGCACCTGTTCCTCCACATGTGTTTCGGGAGCAGAGTAACCCGAGGCTTCATTCTTGATGAACTTTTTGCCACGCTGGAATGTTCGCAAAACACCTATGTCAGAGAATGCGATACAATTGTCGTGATCAATGAGAATGTTAGACGGCCATATAGCGCCATGTGAGACACCACGGTGATGAAGCATAGCGAGTGCATCAATCAAACAATGCATCCACTCTAGCAAAATGATGGGTCTTTCGGCTTGAGGTACACGCATGAATTGATACGGCGTCCGATGAGCAATGAATGATGCCAGTGTGTGCACTGACACGAAATCAGAGAGAACGTAGCCAGCATCTCCAGCGGTGTAAGACGCCCACACTCGAGCAATGTGGGGATGAGCCAGCCGTCTAGCCTCTGCAATATCTTGCATATACATTTCTCTCAGATCATCTGTGTCATTGCCGGTCCCAAACGCAAACTTGCGTCTAACAAAGACTTGGTCATGATCTTTGGGGAAGTGGATCCTATCCCAGCTTTGAAGCGACACAGCTGGAGGTACCTTGTGAACGTACTCCATGGGGATATGTTCTCGTGATCCGTAATCAATATGGCCATCCTGCCCTAGCTGGCGCAAGAGGTACAGGAACTGAGTAGTATGGAACTTTCGGTTCAGGCGCTCATCCGGCTCGACACAAAGATCCATGTCAACGATACTCTCAAAAGAGAATGGTAGATCTTCGTCATCCAGGGAGTCATCTATCAGACCGAAGATCTGCTCTGGCTTGCCAATCTCTGCCAAGATCAGGAACAGTCGCCTTGCTCGACCCAGGATCCATTCCATGTAGGTGTCATCTGTCAAGCCTTCGCCGAACGCAAGAGGTTTGTCCAAGAAATCCCTCTCTTCTCCTTTGATCTGTGATACGACGAACTTCCTTGTGACTTTACTGTCGATGCGATCTTCCGTCCACCAAAGTTGTTTGAGAGCTGCATGCGGCGTCACCAAAGAGTGGCCTCCATAACCGTAGATGTAGGCGTTGAGAGCTATAGTTGCCGCCGTTGGAGGAACCTGAGCATAGCTTATGGTTCCCATCGTAGGCACATAACCTCGAGTTCAGCCTCGCACGGGTTGGTGGGATAGCTGGTCACAGTGGTGTTCGTAGCGGGAGCGAAGCTTTTGCGGTCGTGGTTTGTTGAAAGTGGCAGAACGTGAACTTGGTCGACACAGGGTGTCCTAGCTTCTTCCAGAAGGAATGAGGTGCAAGCGATCGACTGTAGCTTCGAAAAGCGTGAGTGATTGAGAACGGTGTACTGATCCGCTGGCATCGTGAAGGGAAGTAAGACTCGGATAGCGGTGTTGAATGTTTAGACGGATGGTGTTGCCGTGCGAGATACTAGACAATACTCAGTACATGTGTGAATCCGCCGAGGTTGTGTAGCCACCCATGTCGTACTCAGAAGATAGCAGGTGCCTATCTGCAGGGTTCACCAAAGAGATGGGATGCTGACGCCACCATGCTACTGATTCAGCCAACGATGGCATTCGGCAAGAACAAGTGACCCGGTTGGGCTACAGTGCCTCAGGGCGATATTCATCCAATAAGAATATCGCGAGGATTGCTTTGCTAGATGGCGGTAGTCGAATCAAAACATCCGAAGGCAGGTTGAGGAGAGGATGATTCTTAGATTTGAAATATTGTGTGCGAGCTGTGACGCCGGACGACTAAAGGAGATACATGTTGTGTGACAATGGGCTTACTGCCCACGTTCTCTGCCGATTCCAGGCACCAAAGAGGGAATAGGTTGCGTGTCACGGGTGAGACGGCCGTGGACGTGCGGTCAGTCATGGACTTAAGCCCAAGTCGTACACATGATGAGCACTCTGGCGGGTAGACTCGTGCCGTGGAATGGGTTGTGTTGTCCCTAGCTGGCATGTTACATGTCGACGAAGCATGTCTTGGGGATAGTCGGTATTCTGTCGCAAGCGCATCTCCGCTCGCAGCGTACCTGACAAGTCATTTTATGGCAAAGTGTCGGCCAGGAACTGCTTACGGGGCTCGGTTCACGACTGGTTGATATGTGTAGAGCCCATGGGTTCGGAAAGTTTGTTGACAGGAATACCAGAGAGTGCGACAAAATTTCGCTTCTTGAACCCGCAATGGCAGGCGTCTGAAGCTGCCTGTCAGAAAAGCATGAAATTACTCCAGTTCGTGCAGCGTGTCACGGGAAGGAGCTCATGACGAGACTTCGGGCCTGGGCAATCAGTCTCTCGTCATCCTGATTATCGCAACAAGCAGCAGAGAAGAAGAGACATGAAGAATAACGTCGTACCATTTGCAGGGAGCATGATGATACAGCTTGTACAGAGGTTATCGGTTCGATCAAGTGATATGTAGAAACACCTCCGCCAATTCGTACGAAACAAAACAAAGAACCCTTTTGGACAGGAACAAATTCAAGAAACCGCTCTTTTAGACCCCACGACCAGCGACTCCGGTACTCCGACCATGATGATGGCGCCCACATGCAAACATAAATGGCAACAGAAAAGAGGCTAAGAGAAGAGAGGACACTGGAAGTCTAGTCCTTGCTCTTCTTCTTCTTCTTCTTTTCCGTCTTGTCCTCGTCCTCGTCGGCCTTTCTCTTCTTGGACGATTTGCCGGCTGCTTCGGCGGCCTTCTTGGCCTCCTTTTCAGCCTTCTTTGCCTCCTTGGCGGCCTTCTTTGCTGCCTTTGCTGCCTTCTTCTGCTCCTTGGTCATCTCTTCTTCCTCGTCGCTGGAAGCCTCGGCACCAGCCTCGGTGACATCCTCCATCTCAGCGTCCTCGTTGGCGGCAGGGGCGTTGGCGGAAATACCGTCAGCATCGGCGTTGTACTTGCGAGCCTCCTTGACTTCCCACTTGGCAGGCTGAGCCTGACCGCTGGGTGCGACACCGGAAGCAGTGCTGCGGATGGGCTTGCCCTCAAGACCTCTCAATCTTCTCTCGACCAAAAGTCTGCCCTGAACACCAACAGCCATCTTCTCCTCCTCGGTAGGCTCAGGCTTGTCACCCTCGCCAGAAGTTCCCCAGTCGGAAAGAGCGTCAACACGCAGACCAAGGGCGGCCTTGGTAGCGAGCATGCGAGCGATCTTGCCCTTGTTCTTGCCAGTTGCCTGGCCGATCAAGGAAGCGTGGTAGATAAGACCGTACTTGGGTGTGTCGTGCTTGGTCTTGAGAGCTCTGAAAAGGGCCTTCTCGGCACCGAGAATCTGGATAGTCGAGGCAGGAGACTTGGCCAAGTTGAGGAGCGAACCAGAGTGGGCGATCAGACGAGCGCCAACAAGCTCACCGACGAGAGCGGTAAGGTTGGGGGCAATGGCCTGCATACGGGCGGTGAGGTAAGATGAGAGCTGCTGTCTGTACTCGGTGAAGCCAACAACCTGCTCGGCAAGTGCCTGGATGTTGTCCAAATCCTCCTCGGTAATCTCAGTACCCATGGAAACCTCGGCGGCGGCCTTGACGGCGCCCTCGATCTCCTCGGGAAGAACATCGGAAAGGTCGGTGGTGGCAGCGTTAGTACGGACACCCATGGCAAGGATGACGCGGGCGAAAGCGAGGTTGTCGTTGATGATCTTGGCCATCTCAGGGAAGTGCCAGCCGTACCATTCCTTGACACGCATAGCGTAGGTGTTGAGCTCCTTGTCCAGGTCGTCGAGCAGGGCAATGGCCTGGATGATCATGGTATCGACCTTGTCGGGGGAGAACTTGAGCTTGTGGCGCGAGAGCGAATGCGACAGACCGAGAGACATGGTGGAGATGTCATCGGGCATAAGACCGGGGATGAGCGAAGGAAGGTGCTCACGGATGGCGCGGTAAACGTCGTTGGTGGAAGAGTCGGCGATGCACTCAATATCGAGCTTGGGCAGCTTGCTGATAGATTGACCGAGCTTGGGGTCGGCAACGGCAAGCTGGACCTTCTTCTCGTCCTTCAGGGTGTCGAGCAGCGAGGCAAGCATGGGAGTGACCTTGCCATCGGTGAGAGCGGCGGCCTCCTCGAGGGCAGCGGCGGCGCTGTCGAACTTTTGGAACTGCTTGAGCTTGAGCCTGGAGAAGAGGGATTAGTGGTGAATAGCGTGAGAGAGATGGTGAATGTATCGTACAGGCCAGCGGCACCCTCGGCGGTGGCAGCCTCCTCGTGGATGTCGGTGCGCTTCAAGAGCTTCTTGTCCTTGGACTTGAGCAGCGCATAACCGGCCGAGGTTTCTGTGAGGATAAAGAGAGTCATCGTGTCGGCGGAGTCTCAGTGGCCGTGATTAGGATTGTCGAGAGTCGCTGGACGAGAATAGACGCGACGTGTAGATGGTGGGCTCGACGACCTTTTTTTCCAAAAACGCAAGACTTCAGCTTGGTGCAGGTTCTTGTCGAGAGACCAAAAATTTCGACGGCCCGGTCCGGCTTTTCTTCGGCCGACTCCGTCGTCGACCGGCGTTAGCGCGCGGAGCTTCAGCGTGTCTGGCCAAGCACAGGACCGACGAGCAGCTTCAGCACACAACCATGTAATACTAACACTCCCTGGCGAGGCTCGGCCTCTGTCCTCACACATCTCCAATGGCCGCTCCGGACTACTTCGCCCGCAAGCCATCATACAACCGCTCTCGCTCTGGTCTGGCCGTCCCTGGAGTCACTGCCCCAGCTTCACCGCACACGCCGCTCTTGACCCGCTCTCTCTCCTCTCAACTTGGCTCACCCGGAACTTCGTATCGCGCCGACGAAGACACTCTCGTCTACGAGCTTGGTTCGAGATCCTTCCGTGCAGGATTCGCTGGCGACTCTGCTCCAAGATGCATCATCCCCTTTGGCCCTGACCAAATGCGCCGTCTGAACGACTTTAGCACACCCACAACATCGCCCTCCAAGAATGAATGGGCAAGAGATTGGGAGTTGTGGGACTTGGATGTCCGCAACGTGAATCTTGGTCTGATCGAGGACAAGATCGAACGTGCCATACGGAGTGCCCACACCAACTACCTCATGCTGGATCAACGGCCTCGCAGAGTCTTTCTTGTTCTACCCTCCGCCTTGCCTCACCCACTCGTTTCTCTCACCTTGAATGTCGTCTTCAATGCCTTCCAGCCCGCGACTGTTCAATTATGGGCACCGCCTGTTCTCTGCGCCGTCTCCGCTGGTCTACGCTCTGCCTTGGTCATCGACATTGGTTGGCACGAAACAACTGTCACCGCTCTGTATGAGTATCGCGAGGTCTTTCACAGAACATCAATCCGAGCCGGGAAACTACTTACTCAAACTATGGCCGACACCTTGCGTAAACACGCCCCTTCTTCCGCCTTTCTCCACTTCGACACCGCCGAAGATATAGTCACGCGCATGGCCTGGTGTCGCAACTCGCTCGATCAACACTTCGCCGACAGTGTCACTCTTCCATTTGAGTCTTCATCATTACAAATCCCATTCGAGACCCTAGCCGACCCGGCAGAAGAAACTTTCTTCTCCACGTCTGTTCCACTCGAGCAAATTGATGACCACGATCTGCCTTTGCATCTTCTGGCATACAAATGCTTGCTATCCCTCCCACTAGATGTACGTGCAATCTGCGCTTCACGCATTCTCATCACTGGTGGTGTAAGTGACATACCAGGCCTGAAACCCCGTCTGTTGCGAGAGATAGAAAACATTGTCAATACCAAGGGGTGGGACCCAGTCATGAACTACGGCTCTGCTTCAGAAAAGAGGCAGCTCTCATCACAGCAACAAACGATAGCTTTGCCGACCAGGATCAAGCCACCTGATGTCACTGACGATAAGCATGTTACCTCTCAACCGGATGAGCAACCATTGGCTCGCCACGTGCCGCAAGAACGTGATGAGGTCGCCGAAAAGCTACAGCGTGAAGCGCTGAAGCGTGGTATCACCATACAAGGTGAGGTGCGTGGTGTGGAGACTTTAGGTGCTTGGGCAGGAGCTTCACTGGTTGCAAGTCTCAAGGTGGATGCTGCATTCGAGGTGAAGAGGGAAGACTTTTTCAAGAATGGCCTGAGTTCATTGGGTCACACGTTTTAGATGATTTGGTGGTAGGGAACACGATTGTTAAACTTTTCAAATGATACCCTGACGCATTGAGCTCATGTTTGGCACCCGTAGTAAAGCAGATAGTTGTGTGCAGATCTTCCTCTGGTGGGTTACTCGAGTGCACTTCCTGTATCTGTGACGTTTACTTGTGTTGTACAGTCTCTGGATGAAGTGCCGGTACTTGTGTGGAAGACTCCTTGGCAGCACGCGTCGACACCGAGACAAAATCGTTGGCCATGATTCCACCACGCAAACAACGACCAATTCTTTCCCCTGATCACGCCCAGTGGGCATTTTGGTGATACATTTTCCAGAGCTTTTTATCAAACCCTCCAACATTGTAGTACTCTTACTTCTCTAGTTCGGGCTCAGAGGACAGCCGATCTCTTGCACCAGGTGAAATCATCAATGTATTTAAGTTCGACTACTGATTGAGCAAAATCGTATATGGAAGTATGAATCGAGTTCGTTTCTTCTTGGTGTATATACAAATTTGAGCAGACTCCATGATTTTTGGGTCTTCTTCCGCATCTCTGCTGGATGTCCCAGGAAGAGCTAACTTGCCATAGAAATCTAATTACCGTCATTGACCTCCTTTGCCCTAGCAAGCGTGTTTATGAGCTCCATCTCACTGGGTTGGATCCAACCTCACCACAAATTCGACACATCGAGACCCTCAAAACTCTGGTACATGAACTCAAGCTTTGTACGATCATTCAAGTTCAGCTGTAGCACCAAGGCATGGATCGTCAGTATATGGGTATTCGACAATGACCAGCAGTCTTGAACATACAGATTCAGGTGTATCACTGTCGAAGACGATCCTCCACTCGGGAGGGTCGATGTGTTGGGGAACCCTGTGGCGTAGGTGATAATTTTCCCTTTGCTCATACTTGGCTTTGAGTAGTGCGACAAGGTCTCCGAGAGACATGTTGTGACGCATCTTGACCTGAACATGCTCGGTTGCATATACCTTTCCTGAATGTATCTCAAGCAAAATTGTGGTCGTAGGTTCATGGGATTCCTGAATGACAGAGCAGGCGGCGATGGCCTTTTGACAGTCAGTCTTCTGAGGGCCTTCACAAACAATGACTTACCGATGCAGGAGTCATCATGCCAGTCGTCGATGTGGCGATAGTCTCGTCGTCTTCGAACATCTTGTCGGTGAGATTGAACATACTACTGCATCAACAATGTTGCCTGTCAAGCAAGACATGAAGGTGTGAGGGAAACCCGCTCATATGTCTTCCACTCAGATCTGACGCGATTGACTTCCTCTTAGATCATGTGAGGTCTTTCATTGAGGACTGCATTTTGAGTTTCGATTGAGCAATATGACATATAGAGATGGAGATTTGGGTGGGTCTAGTCTTCCTCGGTTCCCATGGTCCATGAGCAAAATCCACAACTTTATAGACCATCTTCTCTCTTCTCCACTTCTCCACAAGACATTTCGTCGGCAAGCTAGCTCATCATTGTGCTTCAGTGCGATCCGAGCGATATATGATGGGTCTATTGTCCTCGATTTGCTTAAATCTGAGCACATCCTCATTCTTCAGATCAAGCTTCAGAAGCGCAAGATATCAGCCCGAGTTTCCAGAGTCCGTGAAAGCAATAAAAACTTACCGACAGAGGGGTATCACCATCAAAGACAGTTCTGAGGACGCTCAAGTTTCTCTTTGGTGCAAAAGTGCAGCTGACACTTGGCTGGTAGAGGACACCACCAAATGGGATGTACTCTTAATTGAGCCTCTCGATCAGTCGTCCCATGGGCATAGTTCGGCTCATTCTGACATGGACCTTGTCGCGGCGATTTTCGCGGGTTACAAGCTCTATAACAAGATAGATCATGGCATTCTGGTTTTGGACATGTTTGACTTACTACGACCTTTTTAGTATTCTCTTGTGATCGTAGGGAGTTGCTGGCTCACTGCTGCTACTTCGAGTCCTCCCAATTTAGCTCTGTAGAGTCAAGAGCCTGTTGATTTTTGATGCTGGTAGTCATCGTGAGTTGCTCCAGCACCAGTGGAAGGATTTGAATAAAGATGAAGATGAGCGAAGAGTGTCTCTCCATAACCACAGATAAAAGAACCAACGGCATTCGCTTGTTTGTATGCCTTGAGGTTACTTTCTTGAAGGTTCCGGGTTGAGCATGAAAGCGACCCCAGCGTCGTACGACTACGCGTTCCTTCCAGCAAGATCCATGCTAGTCGCGTGTTGCGTTCATTTGGGGCCCCAAACACAAACATTTCAAGCACTACAAAGCTTTCCATCTCAGCTGCAGAGACACAACATGGCTTCCTTCTATGTTGGAGAACACCTCATCTCGACCATGAAAGACGCTTCCCAATCTGATTTGCGCGATATAAGCTCAGATGACTTTGTAGACGTCCCGGGACATCGACATCCAGAGGGCGACGGCACTCCAATCGTCCCTCGCAACATGGCGTACGATCCCAGCTTGCACCTTCCAATCATGGCGTACGATCCCAATCTGGACCCTCCATACAAGATCCTCCGTGTAAGTGGAAACCCAAGGATTGATATGCAGATAGGCACTGATTTCTCAAGACGGGACAAATACCAGGATATGACGAGTGGATTCCAGCCAGTGCTCTGCCCGGCTCATACCCACTTGACTCGGCCCAGGAGGATACCATCACCCAATTCAGATGCTTCGAGGATTATGCCAAGAGTGCTCAAGCAGAAAGAGATTTAGCCGAACGCAAGTGCGAGGAGATCCAATTCGTCGCTATCGCAGAGAAGGAGCGTCTGCAAAAAGCACTTGAGTACGCCGAAAACAAGAGAGCTCTAGCAAAAGAAGACCTCGAGAGCATGAGATTTCTCAGAGACCAAGACAAAGCAGACCTAGAGATTCTGAGGTCTTCCAGAGACAAGATATCGCAGGATCTCGCGGAAGCGAAGGCGCAACTCGCCGCGATTGAGTCGCGAAAGACCGACCCTGCTTCTTCTTGTCAAACATGTCGCTGTGTTGTCGACGAAACCCTGAGAGTTCTATTCAAGAACAAAGACCTGGAGGCTCAGCTCGAGCAGTCCGCTCGTGATGCCGAGAAAGCTCAGGAGTTGATCGCCGGAGGTAACAATACCTTTGCTGTCATCGACAAAGTGATTGCTGAGCAGAAAACAGGAATCGTTGAGCACAAGGCAGAAATTGCTCGCTTGAACACCAAGCTTGCTGAACTCCAAGGCTCAGAACCCTCGTCTGACAGTACTGAAGAGAAGGAACGGGCCCTTGAAGGATCGACCGAGCACTCGGAGACTCTCGAGCACTGTAACTGTTACTGTCCACTTATCATGCGTATTACGGTGTGGGTGGGCGGAGCGAGCGGGAAAGATACCGAACTTGCCCTCGTCAAGATGGATCCAGACACACCATTCGAGGCAGTTCTGAAAGACTTGCGTCGTCATCATCTACTCAAGATTTTGAGTCAGAAGTCAACAGGGAGATATATTTTCGACTCTGATACTCCTTCTGATGTGAGTATCTTGTTGTCTTTTCACGGTCCATGTCTGGGTGCTGACGATCTCCAGTTGGCGATGAAAAATGAAGAAGAACTGGATTTCATCCAGGAATGTGGAGAGCCGATGTACATGTTGGATGCTACCAAGGATGGTGCAAAGTCTTGGAGAGGTATGAACAGCAGGATTTGATGGAGTAAGTCCGAAGGGTGTTGTAATCCCCCAGTGAATGTCGCGCAGAGTGGTCGGGTCCTTGTCTGCACAAATTGTTTATGATAGGCGTTACGGACTGCTTTTACTAAAAAGTTCATTCCAATCAGTGTTTAGTCGTCATGAACAAGCCGAAAGCGACGTGATACCTGAATAGATGGCAAGGATATCTCATAGGTGTCGCCGAATTGTGAAAGTAATATGCTGAGTCGCTGTATGGTTGGATGGTAGATTCTTCTTGAAAGTCAAGCGAGTTGTCGAGGTTTGGCTGCTGAAGGGAAAGAATGAACGGCAAGTCTATCCTTGTGTATCGTCAATTAAACTGTGGAAGCTACGAATGACGGATCTCTTGCCCAAATATGCTTTGAAGCAGATATTGGAGAACCAAGAGGGAAGGAACGTCCGAGACTTGCAAACGTCAGCGTTGATGACAAAGTCAAATTACATACCGCTATTCAGGCCTCGAGACACGGGTATACAAAGTCTATATAACATGAGAAAAACAAAGATACAATTATACACAGATTCAACTTCTTCACTCCCACATTCGATGAACCACATATCAACCCTTGAGATCGCCCTTCAGCCCACCTTCACCACCGTGTGTGAATCTGTAAGCAAAGGTGACGGTCACAGCAGCGAACAGAAGAACACACAATATACTAGGCCCCCACTTGTCGTGGTAAGTAATGGCGCGACGGCTGCGGATCGATTGTACACGGTAGAGGTACAGTCCCATACTGTAGCAAATCGCGAACAAGGCGACAATGGTGAAGGCCCAAGCAGAAGCCAGAGCGGTGGTGTCACCGAAATTGAGCAGGGTGGCAGCGATACTGCCGATGATAATACTAAATTCAAGCTGCGATGTGTGTCAGTATGGAGCAAAGAAGCGGAAATATAGACGAGAAATGCTTACCCATGACAAAAACGTTCGCTCAGCTGCGAAGAAGACCTTAGGCTCAACACGCACTGGCACGTGAATTTTCTTGCCCTTGGGTGCCTTATAACGCTTTTCACGGATATGGTCGTTGTTTCTGGCACTCGGAATACCCATCGAAGCATCTCCATTCGAAGGCATGGCGGTAGGTTTGGGGGTTGGTGCAGCGAGTCTGAAAGCGGTTGCCAGCTTGTCTCCGACCTTGTCAGCGTAGTGTGTCAACAGCTTGCGACGATATGTCCAGCCGCCAATGCGTTTCGCTTCCTCAAGATCATCATCCTCATCATCACTGTCATACAGTGGGTAATCTTCTTCGTCGGTGATGGGTCTAGCGGCCAGACGCTCTTCCTCGTCCAGCGAGTTGGCGTCGGCGCCACCATTAGTGGTGCCGTAATCCATGCGCTGAGCAACCTCATGCTGCTCGAGAGCATCCCTAGCAGCCCGCAGACGACGATAGTTCTCATCATCGCCGTTGGGCAGGTTGGCGGAATCTTCCATCTCATCATCGGTGTCATCGTCCATCTGCCCACTAGTGGAGATATCTGTGCTTTGACCAGGACGTTCGATACCGAAGCGATGCGAGACAGGCTTGCGGATGTCCGTGTCCATCTGAGGCATCCAGAAGGGCAGCAAGTCAATACGGGTAGGGTTGAGGGTTGCGGTACCGTGGATGAACTTGGAGAACTTGGGCACGGCTTCCACCAAGTGAGATGCGACAAGCTCACGGATCCACTCAGGAGGCTGTTGGCCGGCCTGTGTTTGCAGCTTGACCTCGAGAACAGCGTAAGGGAAGCGCTCGACGTCCTCGGCAGGTAGTTGGCCGAAGGGCCAGTCGATGCCAATATCCATACGACGCCAGTTCTTTCCGGCACGTTCGCGTCCATCAAGGTTGTCCTCACGAGTCATGGTCAGCTCAGTATCGAGCGAGACACGAACACGGGCATCGCCAGGCAACTGGAAGGCGGTGCGGTTGTAGAAAGAGCGGGTGACGGGCTGCAGCTTGCGGGTGATGACACGGTATTGGATCTCTCTGGCGAGTTGCTCAAGATCGGCGATCTCCTTCTCGCTCTTCTTGCCGTCACGGCGCATCTTCTCGAAGGCCTGCTCGACGGTGTAGTCGCCGCGCATGAAAGCGTTGACATTCTTCTCCTTGAGTGCGAAACGAGCCTTGACCGACTTCTCGCCGGTCCAGTCTTCTCTGTGTGTTTTGCGCTCAACGAAGATGGTGTCAACATCCATGTCTCCGTACCATCTCAGACGGATGGCCTCTGCACCCTCGGTCTTCTTGAGACGGCCCTCGTACAGCTCCCAAGTGTCTGTGTTGTCGTAGTAGATGGACGATATGGCCGAGTCCTTGATCTCGAACTCCTTGCTGGGATTGAAGACAAGCACGGGCAAGTGCTTGAGGATGATGAGCTTGAGCTCGGTAATGTTGTCGGGGTGGACCCAGTATTTTGTTGTTTGACGGACGAAGTTTTGCTGGCTGCCACCAGCGGACGAATCACCCTTGGTGGGGTTGCCGCGGGTGCGGACTTGGTCGTAGAGCTGCGACAGACGAACAATGGAAGCGTCGTAGTTGTCCTTGAAAAAGGGCTTTGCATTGAGACGAGCGGCAAAGAGAGGCTTTAGCTGCTGGTCAGGGTAGAGCTTGTCGTGCTTCTTGATAATCTTCTGGAAGCCCGTGTAGTTGAGCTGGGTGAACTTGGCCAGGTCGTGGACGTCGGCAATAATGTCGGACAGGTCTTCCTCGAGCATGGCAAAGTCCTCCTCGCTAGGGATCTCCATGTTGGACTGCTCATTCTCTCCTTGTTGCAGAGCGGCCTTTGCGCGGGAGATGACCTCTGTGACCTCGCGCTCGCTGATGTTGATGCGGCGCTGGATCTCGCCGCTCTTGACCTGCTGGAAGTTGGAGACCTTATCCAGCTCGGCCTCAAGCTCGCGGTAGAAGCGAGTTTCGTGTTCGTCGGTCCATGACTTGTCGGGTTCGTCGGCGTTCTCGGCGGTCGATTTTGACTTTGTTTCGGGCTGGAGAAGTCTTTTGAGCTCGTCGTAGGAGATGTAGTAGTAGTACCAGTCCTTGATCAGGGAGCTCTGCAGCTGCTGGCCGAATCTGTCGAGCTGGCTTAGCTATTGTTTGCATTGGGTGGGGCGTGCTGGCAGCCGTCGTGTGCTACTCGTACGCACTTCATGATTGTCTCTGCTGGCGCTTTCTTGCAGCAATTTGCAGTGTGGAAACAATTGCGTTGTCGTACGGCTCCCTTGCAGAATTGCTATGCCACTCGCTCAACTGAAAAAATCGTAGACAAGATGCGCAATGCACGATGCGTCTTGGAACAATAAATTGTGACCTCTCGAACTGCTCGTGCCGCCAGCCAATCAGCGCGTGCACGTGTTTTGGGCGTGGCCGCCTTCCAATTGCTTACCCTCGCTCTCCACTCTTTGCTGTCCCCGAGCGTCAAGCCAACGAGTGACATCCTCCATATTGCAACACTTGCACGCCTATACACATCTTCAAGACGAAAATTTCCAAGTCCTTGTTTGCATCACAGTCTTTATATTTTCACTTGTTTGCAATTTCCTTATCCACCTTACGCATAATCCCATGTCAAGCAGAAACCAGTCCTTGCCCTGTCTAGTCGTGCGAATTCGTTGCCCGATAACCATCCGGTCATTCCCAATTCCTTTCCGAATCCCACACCATATGCCAGATCCCATTCGTTAATCACATTTGCGCGACCTGTCATTCAATGACTGGCCCGCTTAAGAAGTGTAGGTGGCGTAAGTCTGACCGAAGCTCGAGGGCTCGGTACCGCTGAGGAGGGCGCCGTCACCAGCCATGAAGTAACTGTAGCGCTCGACAAAGGGCTGGCTGTCCATCCAGGGCATGACATCCTCAAGGAAAGTGGAAACGTCAGAGCTCGAGGGGTTTCCAGTAGGTGCGAACTCGGTAACCCAGACAGGCTTGCCGCCAGCAACATCGGTGGCATTCTGAACCTGCTCCTTGAAGTAGGCAGTGTTGGAGGCCTCGTCATACCAATGAATGGCAACGAAGTCGATCTGGCAGCCATCGCAAGCCTCGAGGAAAGCGGCGAGCCAGTTGAGACCCATGCTGCCACCACCGTTGGTAACGGCAGGAGCACCGAGCTTGGCCTGGCCAGCGAAGGGCATCATCCATGTCTTATAAGCAGAAGCGGCGTCCTGGGGAGACATGTTGGCCTGAGAAGTCATGTCAGGTTCGTTGAAAGACATCAAGTGAGTGGCACCGTTGGCGATGGCGCTGGTGGCACGCGAGTTCCAGACATCGGTGTGGCCGTTGGTAAGGCCCCAGAGGAGAGGAACGTAGTTGAAGCTGCTAGACAAGCCGGCACTGTCGGAGTCCCAGTTGTAGCCCCAGGTAACCTGGTCGTTGTTCTCGAAGCAGGTAAGCAGAGAAGCAGTGTTGTAAGCAAGACCACGCTTGCCGTTTCCAGTGCTGCTAGACTTGGGGACGACCGAGGACAAGGCCGAGGAAGCCTGAGCAGACGAGCTGCTGACAGCGACGGCAGAAGTAGGAGCGACGACAACGCTGGAGCTGGAGCTGGAGCTGGTCGAGACAGGAGCAGCGGAAGTGGTGCTAGTCGAGACAGGAGCATCAGAAGTGGTGCTAGTCGACTGAGCAGCGGCAGCGGGAGTAGAGGTGGAAGTACGAGTCCACTGGTGGTGACCCTTGTTCTGAAGTTCAAGATCAACCGAGGCGAAAGTGCTGCTGGCGGCTTCAGAGCTGCTGAAAGTGGCCGAGGTGCTCTCGACGATGACCGAGGTGCTGAGAGCAACAGAGCTGCTGGAAGCAACGGAGCTGGCCTTGGTGCTCAAAGTGGTCTGGGCAGGAGCAGCCTTGGCAGAAGAAGCGTGAACGGTGACAGTAACACGGTTGGTGTGAGTGATGCTCACAACAGAGTCAGTGCAGGTGCTGGTTGAGATGGCAGCAACCTCAGAGGAACCGGTGTGAGGGCCAACGGCAGAAGGGTGCACGAAAGAGTGACCAGAAGCCATACCAGTGGATGCAGCGGCACCAGTGCCCCAGATACCGGTAGCATTGGCCATGCCATAGGGAGCGCCAGTGCCAGTAGCAACGCCGGAAGAGCCGAAGAAGTGCTTGTTGTGGTGGTGATGCTTGCCGTGGTGCTTTCCATGGCCGAAGCTAGGGACAGCAACGGCAGAGCCGGCGAGAGCCAGGACGGCGAACTTAATGTTGACAGAAGACATCTTTTCAAGAGTAGTGATGAGGAAGATAGAAAAGTTTGAAGATCTTGCTGTGTTTTGAAGGTCGTAAAAAAGTGCTGCTGCTAGAGCGCCTTGAACAAAAGCCTACCAGGGCTTGAGGGTTGCTGAAAGAAAGAGAGTGATGTCTGTACAGACGAGAGAACGAAACGAGCGAATGCTCTTGAACGAGAGTGGATGATAAGGTGGATGTGGTTGAGGAAAGGAAGGTCGAGGACAAGGTGCAGCAGCTAGACACTTTTATAAAAGCGCACTGCGCGGAACATTCGTTTACTTTTCACAACATGCGCCTCGCGACAAACGCTTCACTCAGACCCATGCTCTCGTCACTTCCGTCTTCACATGCAGAACGGCAAAAGTTACAATAAAGTCATCCCAAGGGGTAAAGGGACCACGCAATCAGGTACCCGTTTTCCACTCGGTGTACTGCACAAGGTGAATCGAGCCGCGCACAGAAGATGACTAGAGACTGGGACGGCTGTCACATCGGGTCTAGAAGATCAAGGGGCACACAGCCGCCATTCGCTACTGGGCTGATATGGGGCTTGCACGGATCACACTGTAACGTGCTGCCGGCGCATGCTGGGAAAGCTTGTGTACGGCGCCCATAACTCGAGCTGGTATCCCGTTGCCCATGTGCGATAGCAGGGGACGTTTCAAGATGCCTTTCCAATAAAACACGGCGAACTCTTTTACATGTGCGTGGTCTGGAGATGGAGGAGGATGAAACAAAACGCCTACCGTTCAGAGTCCGATGCTCGGAAGATCGGCCAAGGAAGGCAGGCGACGCCATCCGTTTCAGATTGCGGACCGCAACCTTCTCCAAGACCCGAAATGATTGACAGGGGTAAGCAGCCCATTCAAGCGGTGCTCAACAATTGTCATGTTCTTCAGCTTCTCGACCAAAAGACAACACACACAAGTATTGAAAGTGAGTCGTTCGCACTGCTCCATGCTCTAGATCCCTGTATCCAATACATCTTGTCTACAACCCGCCAAGTATGGACGGGACGGTAGATTCTGGTGAGTTTTCGCTCTTGAACCTCCAGGCAAAGGCTTGCCCAAGCCGCTCCGACACGCCACACAGAGTCCGGACTACAGGCGCCGAGAAATATTGAATCAAGCCTCTACCAGCCACCGGAACGCATTCGCAATCGCGGCACAGACAGACGTCTGCACCTCACCACATGGCAAGTGGGGAGGGACCAGCTGTTAGGTCGACGAGTGCAGCATGTGGAGTCTCAACGATAGGCACAGAAGACTTGTAAGAGTTTTTGCCTTTGATTAACAACGACATCTAGTCTGTTCCACTACTCAGCTCGCCTTGTCCTCGGCGTTATGCATCGAGGTACCATTGTACCTTGCGCGGGCAGATGGGATGAAATCGATTCAAGCACACTCATTCTGGAGGAAGCCATCTATTATCTCACCGAACACGTGGGCAAGATCACTTGGGTGCATGTCATCAACGAATCTGATACTAGAGGGCCCGCGAGTTGGTCGAGTGAGAAGTTGACGGTGTGGAACAGCTTGCAGGATGTCGTCGGCAATTTCAGTATGCAGGAGCGACAGCCTTGCCGCTCAGTCTTTACCTCCGTCCGCTTAAACCTGCATCCTCACCAATAACCTGGTTCAACCTTCACATCTACTGTACCCTCTTCTCCAGCCTGTCTGGCCTTGCATCAGGCACATTCATGTGTTGCCAGCTCATGATCGCTCCTTTGAACAGCGCAATGAGCATGAAGGTTATAGCCTCCTCGCTGATATCCAGAAGCGGCCGTGTATCGCGGCGTGTTGGTCTGCGGCTCGAGTCGACTTCCACCTTGCGTTTGTTCTTGTCTAGAAAAAGTCTCGTAGCCGAGCATAGGCCTCGGATAATTGAACGGCATCCCATGGTGCCATCCTCGGTCTCTTGTGACTCTTAGAGGTACCTAAAAGGACGCGATAGGGTTAGCCCACATGATCGTGTTGTTCTGTCGTTGTCTGAAGGAGCAACTCAAACATCGATGTCTTGTTGAGTCAAGGCAGAATTTGTCTTCACTTTGTTGCCGCTCAAAGAGATCCTCTAGGACCCTATCAGCCATCGTCTTTCTTACATGTGTACAAAAACTTCAATCGTAGACATGCCATCAACAGGCCATCAATTACACACTTGTTCACATCTACGCTGCAAATCCTTTGACCTTGTAAATATGTACGTAGACTGTGTTGACGACGAAGTAGACGATGTGCTGTTGATTTACATCTTAGACCAGGGTCGTACCCGTAGCAAGTCTGTCGATCCTTCACACCCGTTCCTCTTGACCTAATTTGAACCATCATCCAACCTGCCATTATCCATCTTCGTTTGTCTCCTCGAAATAGCTCTAATATCAACACTCCATGGGCTACACATATGGGTATGCGCATATCTACAACTGAGTATGAATATCACTAATGCGGAGCAGCGAATCATGGGCCATAACACTCCGGGTGTGTTGCGGCGACAACTGAGTTCAGGTGTTACCGACTCTCCGTCAAGAGAGGGGGAGGTATCGGGCGTCATGATACTTGCGGAGTAAGAACTTGAGCAGAGAAGACGTCCACAGTACGAACCTTGGCCATCTCGGCCGGTGCGAGCACATGATACTAATGGATACCAAAGACAGTCAGAAGTGGCACTAGAGCAAGCAGACCATATTCCCCAACGAACTCCTGCTCCACCAACTACATCACATCCCTTGCTAAGTCCGGACGATCGACCCTCTTCGGACTTTCCTCGCTGCTGGGATCCATGTTGCAACGGTCGAGCCTTCTCAAATAGCAGTAACCTAGCTAGGCATCAGAGGGAGAAGCGTGGTGGAGATGCGAACTTGAAATGCTCGTTTTGTGGTGTTGAGTTCAGTCAGAGTAGCGCGAAGAAGGCGCACGAAACCGAGAGAAGGTGCAGAACTCGGCGTGGAAACGCGATCGACTAACTAATTTTACAAACGCTGGAGCGGTCAAGCTTCTTGGAGCGCAGACGAGAGGGCGTCCTTTGCCGTACTGAGTACTATGGACGATGAGGAGCGAGTGGATGCGCATCGGGGAGATAAATGTAACTGCGATGTACTCTGAATAGTGTGATGGGAAATTTCCGTTGACATTCTTATAGCAGTCGAAATAGAGGCCCATTGATAAGGGACAGCTGCGTCTAGGGCCCGCACGCGAAAAGATGTCCCAGCTGTGCCTTTTAGATCTTATCTTCAGACATGCAGATTACTAGCAACAGCACATACCAATAGGAAGCCCACACTCTGAATGTGAACAAAAGAAACCACTCCCTCCAGGTGGGAAGAAACTGGCAGTCTTCGCGTTTTCTTGTTGTATTGATTTCCAAGGTAGAATGGTTTCTAGGTCGAGGGGTCGAACCCATGCACGGTTGATTGGCGGGTCTGCGCCAGCCAAGTGTGCCACACGACCTGGCGGCGGTAAGCGGTGGTAAGCGGTGGTAAGCGGTGGTAAGGCGGGGAACCATTCCTGGCTGGGGACAGGAACAGGCAAATGAGGCAGTATATAGATGTAGGCTCTAGCATTGCGGGAAGCGACGGAATCGAGTAATGGCCAAGCCGATGCTCGTGCCTGAGAACTCGAAGGGCATATTCCGCCAGCAGTTCCTCTTGTAAATGCTTGTCATTGGTTTTGCTGCATCACTCGATACCGAGGCATGCCTGCGGCCATCCCAGTCGTGCTGGGTTTCAGATCGACTGAGGCATCTCGATGCGAAGTCTTCCGAATCACAAACGTCGGCCCTCGGTCAGAATCTCATAGACGTGTTCTGGCGCTGAGAGATTGCGCCAATATTTGAGGAGTTGCCGTATAGCTCGGATATGTATTGATCCAGCCAAGATCCATGGTGGTTCGCGAAAACGTTGTCCATGCTAGTCGTCTGCAACATAGCCGCCCCTCATCGACGCACTCGGTGGTCCTATAGCAGTATCTACCATGACAGTGTCGAGTATCACTGCTCGGTACATCTCCAAGTTTGTAATCATCTCGAACCAAGCCGTGAAACAAGGGAATCGTGCTCTCCAGACTCTATCGAAGACTTTTGCGAAGCCGAAACTGACCAGCCCAGCGCAGAAGAGATCGGCCAAGGACAAGCGATCCGCCACTAGGTATCTCTTATCTTGTAGATGATCCTCAAGGATCTGAATGGCTTGAGTGGTTTGCTTTTTCGCCATCTCGACGCCTTCTGGAGCATAAGGTGCCACACCTAACAATGGCAAGATCCAGGCTGCCGTTCTTTTGACTACATCGCTGTTACAAAGTGACACATGACTGACGATATTGATGAAATCCATGTGTCCAGAGCCGAGCATTCTTGATTCGGTATCCTGACTTGCCACTGCATCAACACAATCAGCTTCTTGAAAAGACACACACAAAATTATTTTCATTAATTCATACCGTGCAGTGCAATCGCCATACACTCTGTCAGAACTGTTCCATCAGAGCCCACAAAAGTAGGCGTCTTGCCCAGTCGGTTCAGCTTCAGATACTCTTCGGAAAGCCCATCTTGTGGGTTTGTCTCAACCACCTCGATATCAAAACCAATGGCATGAGCCACAGCGAGGAGACCTATCGACCTCGGACCGCCCTACTGAGCGATTGAGCTGTCAGCTATCGCGAAGTTTAAACATTGTCCCTAGGGCTCCTTACCCTGTACGTATATAACTTGTTACGAGATGCCATCACCAAAACGAAGACACTTCGATTCGCTTCACCACATCAGGAAGCACGGCAATGATTGGCAAACGAAACATCGCTTCAGCACAATTGGGAATAACGAAGACGTCGTCCGAGGTCTCGGTCTGAT
The DNA here is from genome assembly GCA_026538705.1 of Aureobasidium sp. GC_Fusr_1. Lineage (NCBI taxonomy): Eukaryota > Fungi > Ascomycota > Dothideomycetes > Dothideales > Saccotheciaceae > Aureobasidium > Aureobasidium sp. GC_Fusr_1. The sequence continues at coordinate 107,331 of JALPCE010000011.1, forward strand.
CCCTCGGTGCCAAGCATGATCCATCGGCATCCTTCGGCATCTTCGCGATCCTACACGATCCGTCGTCTCAGCACCATCTTGGACGACTGCTTGAACACCATAAACAGGCAGAAGCTGATATAAGACCATCGTGCAGGGGATGACAAGTAACGAGAGACCCCAGTCAAGATGTTAAATGCTTGGATTTTCTACGAATTCTTTCCCACAGGTGTTTTTATCTCTTGTAGAGTAAGAACGTCTTGCGAGCCATGCGAGCCATCACTGCATGAATCGTTACCTTCCTAAGGTAGTCGCAGACCATCGTAGTCAGAAAGGAACGACGGAGCATTCCTTCCTGATCCAACGCTAGCACTCCGGCCCTGGCTGCTCTGTCATATAAAGCAAGAGTGTTTATCCCTTTCTGGCTTTCGCAATCACTCCAATATCCATTTTCCACAATCGAGTCACCTCTTCGCCTCTTCTCCCTTCAACCTTCCTCGTCAGCATAGGCAACTTGTGTCGACAGTTGTTGAGATCCAGAGTTGCCCCTTTCAACCTTCCAAGCAATACAAAGATGGTCGGCCTTGATCTCATACGCAAAGCCAACAGTAGCTTAGGCTCCAGGCTACTCAATCCTGTGGCTCTCTTCGTAGGGGGGACCAGTGGTATAGGCCGAAGCACATTACGCCAACTGGCTCTCAACACCAATGCTCCAACAGCCTATATTGTCGGCCGCAGCGAGGATAGCGCGAAACCAGTCCTCAAGGAGCTACGCCAGACCAACCCACTCGGCTCATTCAACTTCATCGAGGCCGACGTTTCGCTCATCAGCAATGTCGACAAAGCTTGCGAGAGCATCATGCAGCGGGAGAAAGCGTTGGACCTGCTATTCATGACCCCAGGTGGACTGTCACTGGTCGGACGTCGAGAGACGAGCGAAGGCATCGACAAGTTGTTCGCCCTGCGTTACTATGCTCGTATGCGATTTGCTCAGAATTTGCTTCCGTTACTGGAAGCTGCAGAGCATCAGCCTGGACGTGTCGTCAGTGTCTTGGGTGGTGGCTTCGAGGGCAACATCAATGCCGACGATGTCGACTTGAAGCACAACTACAACATCATCAGCTGTGCCATGCATTCTGTCACGATGACATCGCTGGCGATGGAACACCTAGCCACCTTACATCGCGCTTCTTTTGTGCATGTCTACCCTGGCATAGTCGGCACGAACATCTACACCAATAGCTTCGCTCCGCCATTGGCTGCAATGTACAACTATGGCATGTGGCCTCTGATGTACCCGTTCTCGGTAGATCTCAACGAGAGCGGCCAACGTCATCTCTTCCATGCAACATCTGAACTCTATCCTGCCAGCACACCTTACAATCAGGAGGTTTCGGCCACCCGAGCCGGAACGGTAGCAGCTATGGGCTCTGTTGGAGTGCTTGACAGTGGCGCGTATCTGATGAACTGGAAAGGTGAAACGCTTGCAGGAGGCGAGAAGATGCAGAAACTGAGAGATCAAGGCATGGCTCGCAAAGTGTGGGAGCACACTACCGATCTTCTCAGTCGCACTGTGAGATAGTTTCGACATCTGAGAAATATGTTATATTTGAAAAACTCTTTAAGAGTTGACAAATTTTGCTCGTATCCAAATGGGGTGCACGGGAATGTTTGGCCAATTTCCTCAGATCCAGATCTTAGTCGAAAAACTGTATCATAGATTGGAGGTTTCCATCAAAGTCGAATGTGCTTGTATCGAGATCCGTTCCGAACCAATCGACTAGTTGCGTAGCGTCCAAGCTTGCGGATGGTAGCGTGGAGTGTGTGACATCCTGTATATCTTTGGTTTGGTCTGTACTCGACATACACCATGCCAGTGCGTCTTCATCGGGGGTAGATAGCATTCCTCTTTTCGTGCTTCCAGGATCTCGCGAGACAGAAACATCTTCCCCACCATATAAAGTCTGCCTATGAACCGTACCTGCCTGAGCCAGCGTCTCGGCGTTCGGTACCTCTTCCAGCGTCCACAGATTGAGCCAGGCCAGCTCAGAAGCAAACTCTTGGTGACCACATTGTTGCAACAGCTTTCGAAGTCTCTGGAAAGTTCTTACAAGCTTCTGGGTGGGCCATAGTGAACCCCAACCACTAAATTTTGTCAACAGGCGTCCAAGAAAGACATTAGCCCTGATGTCCCTGATCCTTTGCGTCGCATCTGCATGATCCGGAAGCCGTGCTGCCGCCAAGTGGAGTTTGACGAGAATGATCGCCGTATGTGTTATCTGGACGAAGCATGTTGTTGGAAGGGCACGTATGAGAGAGAGACTTAAGAATAAAAAGGAGTCTAGCGAGTTGTGCGTGGCTGTAAGACAATCTGTGAAGTCAGACGGACTGACAGTGACCAAATTTGCACCGAGTTCCGAAGGATAGTTGACCGATGGATTTGTGGTCAAGGCCAACTCGTGGATGTAGAGTGTTGCAAATCGCTGAGATGATCTGAGCGAATCTGATCATGTCAGCAACCGATCAAATCATTTCAGAGTTGAAGTGATACCGTTCCATATTTGGACTTTTGTAACCCAATCTGCAAGCTGACGCTTGGCAACTCTGTAAGTGATCTCGACCGCCGTAGAACCAGAACACGAAGATAGCTGTGCTTCGAATTCCCCAAGGATGTGCTGCAATCTGACATGAGCGCACAGTACCTTGTCAGAAGCGAGGGCAGCAGGGGAGGTTTCCAAGACTTCGAGGCATTCATCCATCTGACGATTCCAACGCATCGCGTTTGGTGTCTGCGATGCCAATGATGTACTGCTATACATTAGCGTGTTGACACAGTTATGCATACATAACACACATACTTCACGCATATGTAGTAGCACGCCAACCACATTCTCCTTACCTCCAGAGTAGGTAACTGACACTCGCTAGTAGCACCACGAAGACTATCTATCTGGCGTGGCATCATCGTGCTCCACGACCAATTCCTCAAACGCTTTCCCAAGCCCATCATTATAGCCATATTCGCAGCTGCATGAGTGGTGTGGAAGACATCCATCTCTTCACCAGCTTGCGAAGGCTCGAGATCCTTATACCATACTAAAGAGATGGCGAAGGCTTGTAGTAAAGACATGCTGTATGCATTGGGGTCAAGCAAACGAGCAGAGTACACCTTTGCGAGGAGGCTACGCAGTTTTCGCGCGAGTTCCAAGTCATAAAAGCCATTCCCTGCGGCGTCTAGGATAGCCAGAAGCAAGACGGGTGAATGCTGCCAAGTTTCTTCGGCAGTCATGCCCAGAGGGATTGTCATCAAGGGAAGATGCTGCAGCATATCCGCCCCAAAATGGTCAAAGATCATGCTTGCCGTTTCATCATCGATGATGCCGCATATCGACGTCTCAACATGGGCATTGGTACAATCTGTCGGAGACGAGTAAGAGGCATCCGTGATTCGGTTGGTGTCCAAGAGAGCAGTCACCAGTGGTAGGTCTAGCACAGTCGTTCCTTCCGCCGTAAAGGTCTGAGCTGCAGAAGAAGGCGATGCGGCTCGATCTTGCACAGCATCTCAACGCGTCTAGTCTTGCTTCGATAGCATCAATAGGTCTGCTGTCAAAACGCTTCTGCCTTTTGTTCGACTCCTCGAATGGTACGCAAGTTCTGCCCGCTTTGCTACAACGTGCACACGACCGATCATCATCTGATCTTCTACAGCGCACTTTCGAAGTACGACATACTTGGCAAGCTCGGCGCGGTTTTGTTTGGTCCATGTTGGTAGTTACTGCTGGACCTGAATTCATCATAGAGCCTGACTGTTGAGCGCGTCTCGATGGTGGTGAAGCCTATGCTGATGGACGTATTGAGACTCCATCATACAAATGTGTGGGAACATACTGAGAAGATGCGGACAATGACCAGATAATTGTATCAGATGGGATGTTGTTGATGACATGTTGAACCAGAAGTCCTGGCAATGCAAGATGTTGATGGCTGGGGTCGATTGAGTCTTATGTCCGTTATATTTCCGACCGCTATTCATCCTTCCACAAACATGACATCTGCACCTCACGAACAGCTTGCAGCGAGAACTCGACTTGGAGCTCGTCTTCTATATGATGCATCTGCTGAGATTGATCTAAACGCCATTCGCTGATGTAGACGCACGTATTACCCGCCGCCCAGCATGTCTCAAGAGGCCCCTCCGTATCTGCAATGATCCGACGAACCACAATGCATCAGTAAGCGCCATGGTCCATTCTGAAGCGCTGTGCCGCACAAAAACGCGATGCATGATAGCCGCCTGGCATAGCTCTTAGATATCATGGCAATCGAGAGAATAAATGAATATTAAGTCTCAACGGCTGCCATCTACCTACCTTTATAATCAGCAGTCATCATCAGAAATCGATTCGAGCTCAAAATCTTGAGCGGCACCAAACTTGGGTGGTATACAAGCCACTCGAGATGGGATATATACCTGTGCTCATCGACGTCATTTCTTCTTCTACTTACTTTGGCGCCACTCTCACTACAGCAATGTTACAATCTTGATGGCAGCATAGCACCACACGAGATCCCATGTACTGAATTCGCCAGCGACTCTGACAAAGCAGTACCTTGCTGCGAGGCCGGCAGAAAATGTTTGCCCAACAGCATGTGTGAGTACCGAGACGAATACAGATCTTATAAGAGGGACCTGTACCGATAGAACATGGGCATCTTCCCATTGCAAAAAGTTCTGTGCAAACAGTAAGCCCTTTGTGCCTTTGCTGTAAATGGATAGCTGATTATTCGCGATTCAGACAACCGAAATGTTACGATACTCGATTGTACTGCGATGAATGGACAGACGAGTGCCAACATGAACGGCTACTGCTGTGCTGCGGAGAGCCCACAGTGCTGTGATTCCATGTGGTTGATATGGAATGCACCCGATCTGATCGTGTCTGGGAAGTCTTCTTCTCCTTCAGGATCATCATCGCGGTCTTCTGCAACTTCCATGAATTCGTCGGCAACCACTTCGACCGCTACAGATTCTTCGTTGGCGGATGATGCATCGTCAGCTTCTTCAAGCCTCTCGAGCTCCTCAACAACAAGCTCATCATCTTCCAACATACTATCCACTCAATCGTCTTCTATCATAAGCTCGACCGACGGGCAATCCGGGACTAAGACTGATGTATCTACTGCCAGCATACCCTCGATCGTAGTGGCAGCTCCTACCACAACATCGACTGGATCTACAGGCAAAACAAAAGACTGGACAGGCGTAGGCATCGGAGCAGGCATCGGGGCCGCAGTCCCACTACTCATCTTACTGATCGTCGGTAGTCTGCTCTGGCGCCGCCATCGTCGTCGTGCGCTGCAGAAACAGCTTTCGTCTGAGAAAGGTGCTTCGTCAAGACTCACAAAAGACCCATCGATACGCATGGACAGACCTGCTTACCTGAAAGCGTACGAGGCAGATGGAGTGCCACAGTATGAACTAGACGCCGTCCGTGGCGCGGAAATGCCAGTGAGAAGTCCTAGAGAGTTGCCGGGATCAATGGGAGAGGGGCAGAGACATCAAAGATATCATTCTGGGAGTCCTAACAACCCGTTCGAGCTGGGGTAAGCAATATGGCGGAGACAAAAAACAACTGGATGATTGTACATATTCTTACAACAAAACCCCTATATATACAATAACACTACAGCATCGATCTCAAACTTGCAAGTTCGGGGCTGACGGCTTCCTTGCTCTTTAAAGTCAGGAGAGCAGCTTTCTGAGCGATATCGATCAACTCTTCAATCTTGGCATCCTTGCCTCTCTTAGCAAGACCAGCAACGATAGTGCCCAGGAAAGTGTCCCCAACACCATTGACACTGACAATGTCCTTGTCGTCGACCTTCTCAGCAGCAGAGAAGAGACGCATATATACACCTCCAACTCCAGACGACTCTTCAGGGAGATTGAAGCAGCGACTAAGTATATACGGCGAAGATGCAGGGTCTTGGAGACGCGAGTCGCCAGCAGGCAGGATCTGAGTAAGAAGTACGCCATCGGCGCCGAGCTTGACACAGATTTTAGGAATGAAAGGCAAGAGTTGAATGGTCTGTTGTGGGATGCCAGCGTCGACGAGAGACGAATTTGTCGCCATAGTCATCGCCACACGAGCCCCTGTGGAAGGGATGCCCAAAGAATCGATGACTGCCCACCAGTCCTGACGATCAAAGAAGCCGAGCGAGCTAGCTGCTGCATACATGGCCGAAAGTTCCATGGAGTTGGGAGTAGACAAATGTATCGATGGGTTGGGAAATGTCTGCAGAGGTGTTTGTGGAGGAAGTTGGAAGATCTTGGGCGCTTTTGCAGTGCTCACAGGCTCGAAGGTAACGTGGGCGGAGATAGACTTTGCAGCTTCGATCCAACGAGCTAAAGACGGTGGTTGCCAGTTCGCGTCCAAGACCAGATGTGTGGGCTTGCTCTGTTGCAATTGAGGCAGCCAGAAGTCGTTGAGTGTATCGCTTGATGTAGAGGTGGATGTTGATGGCTGGCCTGGATGAGCTGTGGGTTCGTCCAGAATGTCCATATCGGCCATGGCGATTACTAGATCCTTGCTGGCGTCGTTGACTGCCACGTATTGAGCCGTATTGCTTCCCTGCCGGATCTTGATACCGGTGCTTGCAAGGCCTTCTGTCGTAAGTGCATCGAGCGCAGCTCTGCCCGACAGGTCGTCGCCAACTGAACTGCAGAGACGTACCGAGTCACCTACGAGGTTCGCTGCACGAGCAACATTGTGGGCTACACCACCGAGAGATTGATTGATCTTGGCGGGGTTCGAAGTCTGCAAGACAGGCTCCTTGTTTGCGGCAGATGATATCGGAGCATAATCACACGAGAAGTCAACGGCGAGTGCCCCAGCCACAAAGACCGAAGGAGAGGTTGCGGGTTTGGTTTGCTCGACTGGACTGGAGATGGCCTTTGGAACACCAGATGTAGTGTAGTATGAGGAGCCTGATCCAGCTATCTGTGAGCGCGATGCTGGTTGAAACATCCTACCACAGTCAGCCGAAGTGACTTGAAGCCTCAAAAATACACTCACTCACGAAGCTTGACCGTGCTCGGATTCAGCTTGCAGCTTCATCAGCTCAGCCGCCACCGAGGTGCCTCTTCGGACGTTATTCTCAATCAATGCCTTGTTAGACTTGACACTGTTCTTGCCTGTCAAGTCCTTGATCTTGGCAAGGATGAACGGAGTGTTGGCAGCTCCGGTAGCACCTGCCTGTGCCGCTTCCTGCAGAGCCTCGTCGATCACCTTGTCCATTTCGGCTTTGGCAATACTGAAAGCTTCGGGAATTGGGTTTGCGAACAATAGACCAGACTGCAGGCCTAGCGAACTGTGCGCATGGATCACTGCAGCAGCAGTCTTCTCATTCTCCAAAATCATCGGACTTTGAATACCACTTTCCCTAGTCCAGAAAGCAGGAAAATCTATCTTGCCATCACGACCATCGGCGAAGGTGGCAACCGGTACGCCTTGGGTCTCCAGATACTCTAGAGTTCTTCCAATGTCGAGGAAGCTCTTGCAACCGCTGCTGACCACAGCGACTGGGGTACGGCCAAGCTCGGTGAGATCGGCTGAGATGTCCATGGTATTTTCGGCACCTCTGTGAACACCACCCAAGCCTCCCGTGGCGAAGACTTGAATGCCGGCCAGGTGGGCTAGAATCATGGTGCCAGCGACAGTTGTGCCACCATTGTAGCGGCGTCCAGGAGAGCCCAAGCCGCAGGCAAAGCCCAAGTCGCGCCGCGAGATCTTGAGTGTATCAGGCTTACCAGCAGCACCAGCAAGACGAGTGATTTCCTCTGCGTCTAAGCCTACACGGGCGATGCCATCGAGGATACCAATGGTAGCCGGAACACCACCGCCGGCTCTAACGATACTCTCTAGGTGAGAGGCTAGAGCAACATTGTCTGGATAGCTCCAGCCATGTGTGTAAATGGTGCTTTCTAAGGCGACGACGGGTCTGTTCTCGTGGATAGCCTGCTGGACTTCTTCGGAGACCTTCAGATAAGGGCTCTTGGATGAGAGGTTGCGAATACCTCGCAGACTAGACGTCGATTGGCGCCATTCTCGGCTGCGAAGTGCACCTTGACGCAATCTGAACATTTACAGCAAGCAGCAATTGAAACAATCCCTCTGATTGAAAGCAATGGCGGGAATGAAAATATGTTGCGCGGGGTCGAGGTACAGGTACGAATTCGGAAGTGTTTGAAGGACTCAAGTCGCGATTGGATGACGCGGCGAGTCGGGGGAAGGTGGGCCGAGAGCGAGAGGCCACGCTTCCACCAAAGCTGGAGAGCTATCGGCCAGATGCTTCTGCTCCCTCAGGAACTCACCAACCCATACAACAACTATGAGGAGTTTGAGTTTGCTCGCAGGCTGCGCCGCAGCGCTGCTTTCCTTTGCCAATGCCGAGGCCAATCTCAGCAACCCCCATGTGTCCAAACAGATGCTCAGCGGCACCTTCGAGCCGCCGCAGGTCTTCCAGCACACCAACCTCGTACGAACCGTCAACCTGGAGAAGGAGTACCCTCGCGAGACGATCAATGTCGTCGTCGAGAACATCGACTCGAAGCCTCAGCAGGACTACTACCTGCCTTTCCCTCAGGACTTGATTGCCAGAATCGGAGGCCTGGACGTCAAGGACAAGAACAAGCCCGACGCCATCTTCCCTAGCCCCGAGATTGTTGGCATTGACACATACAGGTGAGTTGGTCTTGCCTATATAATAAAGTCAAATGCGCTGACAGCCAAGTCCAATTGAGTACTACCGCATCCAATTCCCCTCCGCACTGGCCCCTAAGGAGAAGCTCACGCTGTCCATCACCTACTCGGTCCTGTCCGCCCTTAATCCTTTGCCCGCCAGCATCAGCCAGGCCGACAAGCAATACGTTCAAATCACTCTCAATGCCTACACGAACTCGGCCTACAAGACCATGAAGCAAAAGACCAAGCTCAAGATGCCCACCAGCGACGTGCCCGAATACACTGTTGTCGGTACCAATGCCGAAGGCCAGGAGGATCCCGTCAAGCAGGGCGTCACCTTCACCTACGGTCCCTACGGCGAGGTCCCTGCTGGCGCCAATCAGCCCGTCTCGCTGAGATACGAATTCACCAAGCCTCTGCTGCATGCTACCCTTGTCGAGCGCGATATCGAGGTCAGCCACTGGGGAGGCAACATCGCTACCGAGGAGCGCTACTGGCTCGAGAACAGAGGTGCCACCCTCAAGAACCAGTTCTCGCGTGTCCAATGGCAACAGACTCAATACTTCAACCCCCCTACATCGGCCCTGAAGGAGCTCGAGTACCCTCTCATCATCGGAAGCGCAAACCCCTACTTCATTGACGATATCGGCAATGTCAGCACTTCTCGCTTCCGTCCCAGAAACACTGCCAAGGAGGCTCTTCTCCAGCTCAAGCCCCGTTACCCCTTGTTCGGTGGCTGGAAATACAGCTTCAAGGTCGGTTGGGACAACGATCTCAAGAGCTTCTTGCGCAAGCTCAAGACTGGTGACGGTTACGTTCTCAAGGTCCCTTTCCTTGAGGGCCCCAAGCAGCCAGAGGGTCTGGAGATTGAGAAGTTGACTGTTAGAGTTGTCCTCCCTGAGGGCGCAACGTGAGTTTTTCTGGCTACTATTCAATTTCTCGTCCGAGCTAACATGAATCACAGTAACATCAAGTTCGAGACCAAGGTGCCCATCATTTCGTCCGAAGTCAGCACACACCGCACCTTCATGGACACTGTTGGCCGCTCGACACTCCAGCTCACTGCACTGAACGTTGTCGACGACTTCCGCGGCAAGGAGCTCGTCGTGACTTATGACTACCCCTTCCTCGCAGGCTTCAGGAAGCCTGTTGTCATCTTCAGCTCCATGATGGCAACCTTCGGCGTCGCATATCTCATTAGCAGACTCGATGTCAGCATCGGCAGAAAAGCGTAGATTGTTTTTGTAGAATTGAAAGTCGTTTCCCATTTGTTATCTCTATATGGATGTTCATCTTTTCCCAGAGAATGATCTATGATGTATGGCGGAGAGGGCAGTTGGAGTTGAGAAGTATTACAGCGGCCTCGCTAAGGCATGGTTGTTGACTAGTGCAGACCAGCTGCACTGCCTGAGTGATTTGGGTGGAGAGGCTTCAAGGCTTCTTGGTACGCTCGGTCTGGGTTCCGTCGTCCCAGAACTCCATGTCGCTCTCAGAATCCAGAGCACCCTTCTTGAGCAGCTGGCCCTTTTGAGCAAGAATGTCTTCCAGAGTGATACGCTTGTCGGAGAAGATCTAGACATGTCAGCAAATATCGCGTGAGAGAAGATTTGATTCACGTACCTTTAGATGGTCGGCAATCAGATGTCTGTTCTTGCAGCCGGGACATGTGATGAGGATGGTGCCGTGGTGGTAGCCCTGCTTGGACATGCGGTGCGAGGAGCGGGTAGAGCACGCCTTGCAAGTGAAGGTCATCTCATATGAAGGCACCTCTTCGCGGGGCTCGGCCTTGGGTAGTTGGTCGGGGCGGTCGGTCAATGGCCTCGCTGTGGATTCACATCGTCGTTGTTGTGACTGAAAGGCGGGAACGAGATGTGTTTTGGTGCGGAGGAGAGGCGGACATGCCGACGAGGGTCGTGACGAGAGGTGACGGAGCTGTTGGCGGCATGCTTGGGTGACTGAAGGTTGGCGCAAGCAGACGCGCTGCAGGGCACGGGTGGCAGATGGGAGAGACATGGCGTGGGAATTATCGAATTGTGAGAGTGAATTGTGAAATGTCACAGTCCAGCTGTTTGCGGCTGCGTCACTTGCGGCGAGGAATTCTGCCAGATGGACCGTGCGCCGGAGTGAGTTGGTGCTTTCCGAATGCGGCGGGCAGCTGCCCATGGCCGCGCTGCTGATATCACGAACAAGATCCCTTTACCTTCATGTCCTTGTGGTCAGCCACATGTCTTTATCCCGCATCGCCGTTCACTCCGTCACCCGTCTTGTCTGAAGGCTGTTGACCCGAAGCTTTCCACACCAAGCGGCCAGAAAGACCCTGAGTGCGCAAAGCCAAAGCTGTCCGCTGTCACTGCAACGGCTCTCCGACCCCGCCACCATCTGAAAGACGAGCGAGACAACCCAAGACAATTGTTGATCTCCTCACACCACAACCATGAGCAGTCGCCAGCGCACAAAGATTCGCGCTCCCAGAAGGGTGAGTCCGTTTTAACCTCCACCGCTTCCATCTCGAAGCCTACCCTTCGTCGTTGCACTATAATCTCTAACATGATGCGCATCCAGGGCGTGGCTGGTGCCAACGACGTCGACTTTGAGGACACTTGGGCGACTCTTTCACATGCTTTTGGCGAGATCCATACCAAGAACGCTTCTGCCCTCTCCTTCGAACAGTTGTACCGCGCTGCCTATAAGATAGTACTCAAGAAGAAGGGCGACGACTTGTACAAAAAGGTCGCCGACTTTGAGACCCAATGGCTGTACACCTCGGTCCGTCTCGACATTGCTCGCACTCTGCACGCCGGTATCCTCGCCAACGTTGACGACTCTCCAACCGACCCTAGCGCTACTGCTCCCGAGCGCCGCGAAGCTGGTACTCGCTTCCTCGCTGCCCTCAAGTCCGCCTGGCAGGACCACCAGACTTCCATGAGCATGATGACAGACGTCCTCATGTACATGGACCGCGTCTACTGTGCCGACACTAGACAGCCTTCCATCTTCTCCAAGGCTATGAGTCTCTTCAGGGATAGTATCCTGTACTCAACCGCCATTACCTCCACCCAACCTCCGCTCTCCTTCCTCGATACATTGAGCGCCGTCGTTCTCGACCAGATTCGCATGGATCGTGATGGCGACTACATCGACAAGTCCCTGATCAAGGCAAACACATACATGCTCGAAGGCCTCTTTGAGACGGACGCAGAAGGAGAAGATGAAAAACTATACCTCACCAAATTCGAACAAGATTTCCTCGACAAGAGCGCAAAATTCTACCGCGACGAGAGCGAGCGGCTTTTGAAAGAGTCGGATGCGGGCACATACTGTCGTCATGTCAGGAGAAGATTGGACGAAGAAGCCGACCGCTGTCGCTCCACCATCTCGGAATCGACTTCGGCCAAGATTATAAAGGTCGTCGAGGATGAGCTCATCCGTCAGCAGATCAAGGCCTTGATCGAAATGGACAGTGGTGTACAATTCATGGTCGCAAACGACAGGCACGAAGATCTTGGTCTAGTCTTTGAGCTGGAGAGCAGAGTGGACCCCAAGAAGCCCGAGTTGACAAAGGCCATCCAAAAGATCATCCAGGAGATGGGAACTAATGTCAACAGCAACGCTATGAATCAGCCAACCGCGCAACCGACCGCTCCGGCCGAGGACGGAGAGACTGGAGAAAAAGAGAAGGCAAAACCGGTAGAGAAAGTCAACCAACAGACTGCGGCAGCTCTGAAGTGGGTTCAAGATGTTTTGGACCTGAAGGACCGTTTCGACCAGATCTGGAAACTTGCTTTCAACCAGGATCAAGTCCTACAAACCGCCCAAACTCGCAGTTTCTCCGACACAATCAATGCTCTTCAGCGAAGCTCCGAGTACATCTCGCTATTCATCGATGACAACATGAAGAAAGGCATCAAGGGCAAGACCGAGGAAGAGATTGACCAAGTGCTCGAAAAGGCCATTACTCTGGTTCGCTACCTTCAAGACAAGGACATCTTCGAGACATATTACAAGAAGCATCTCTCCAAGCGTTTGCTTATGGGTAAATCCGTAAGCCTCGACGTAGAGAAACAAATGTTGGGTCGCATGAAGATCGAGCTCGGCAACAGTTTCACACTCAAGATGGAGGCCATGTTCAAAGATATGAACCTCTCGGACGAGCTTACTTCAGGTTACCAGACATATGTCTCGAAACTCGGCGATAACGACTCGAAGAGAATCGAGCTCAACATTCACGTCCTCACAAGTATGACGTGGCCAGTTGAGAGTATGAGAGGACATGACGAGGATCGGGACGGTGCGCTCAAGATCATATATCCTCCAGCAATCGAGAAGATCAAGACCAGTTTCGAGCAGTATTACACTACCAAGCACTCTGGTAGAGTACTGAGCTGGCAAGGCGGCTTGGGAACAGCTGACATCAAAGGAACTTTCAAGCTCCCGGGCAAGGACGGCGGTCCTCCCAAGACCAGAGTGCACGAGCTCAACGTGTCAACTTATATGATGATCATCTTATCTCTCTTCAACGATCTGCCAGCCGACGGCGTGCTCACCTACGAGGAGATCGCTGCACAGACCAATATTCCACAGAACGAGCTTATCAGAAACCTGCAATCGCTAGCAGTGGCACCCAAGACTCGCATCCTTGTCAAGGAACCTATGAGCAAGGATGTCAAGCCTACCGATCGCTTCTCGTTCAATGAAAAGTTCTCATCCAAGTTCATCAAGGTCAAAGTTGGCGTCGTCACTGCAGGCAACAAGGTCGAGAACGACAAAGAACGCAAGGACACTGAAAAGAAGAACAACGACTCTCGCGGCTTTGTCGTCGAAGCGGCCATTGTCCGCATCATGAAGCAGCGCAAGGAGTTGTCTCACCAACAGCTGATCAACGAGACCATCACGCAACTCGTCCAGCAGTTCAAACCCGACGTCACCATGATCAAGAAGAAGATTGAGAGTCTGATCGAGCGTGAGTACCTGGAGCGTATCGAGGATGCCAAGCTGCCTTCGTACCGCTACCTTGCGTAGAGCGACTAGGGATATCGTCTCTTGTCCTCTTCCTCTTTTTCTGGCGTACAAGGGTCTTTATGCATCACATCACAAGCATTACAAGGCGTTTCAAGATTCAAGCGATGGTGTTCTTTTTTTTCGGGGGGTCTCACAAAACAATCTCAGGGGCATGAAGGGAAAAAACATCCAGGGGCAAAAGGCGGCATTGCTTTTACCATAGAGAGCGATATGGAACAGGGTGTGCCATGGTATTTTAGCGATTGGCGTTTCATGGTGCTACTCCATTTCTCACAGATGTGATGGAAGAAAAAAGAACAAGCTCGAAATAGTCACCTTTTTTTTTCCCCTACAGGCTTTACTGTGCCTTCGTCTCTTCTACTTGCCTCCACTGCCAGATTAAAAGCATCGTGGGAACTTTAGGTAATCTTGATAACTACGCGCCCTAACCCTCGAGATACAACAAAAGATTAAAAGGTAAAAACGATATGTACACCATGCCATCACGATAAGAATAAAAATCGAAGGTTTTGATAAAATGGGGTTTCTTGCTGTCGTGTACGTAGGTCTGGTGTTTCAGTTGCCGAAGTTTTTGCCCATGTCCTCTAATACGATTGTGCTTACTTTTATCCCCGTTTCGTTCTCGATGATGGATTGTTTGCAAGGGGCCCTCTAGTCTCGAACCTCTAGATTGTGACTTTTCCTTGCTAAGGTTGTCTGTGGTTTCGTCCAAGGAGAGCAAGACCCTCGAGTTTGGGCAATCACAACAAGTGGATATGTGATTTTACATCTTAAAGGCGATTTGTGTTACGACATCAAGAACAGCAAGGGTCGATACACAGTAGCGCAAATGCCACACGCATGTTTGATAGGTCTCAGAGAGATGTATTACAATGATGAAAAAGAACATCAAAGAGGTTTGTTATTTCGTCTGCCATGACGAGGGAAGATCACCGACTCGGGGCGAGAGACGACCAAGAAGATCCCTCTCAAGCAGAGCCACGCAGATGAGAATCACACCCACCAGCATATGCAAGAAAACAGACAAGGCAGACACAAGATTTGCTGTGCCTATTGAGAAACGAGACCCATAAAAACGCCCTTCTAAATGCACTTTCTTTCTTTCGTCAAAAGAGATGTGACTGCGGATCTACCAAACCAACAACCCAAAGGCCAGCACAAGGAACAGCACTGCAAGGACCAATTCGTAAAGTCTTAGGTTCTCTGGTTGAAGAACCAGCTGCTGCGTTTTGGGCCCTCCTGCTGTTGCTGTTGCAGGCCGGCGAGCGTGGGTACCATGGGTCCTGCGCCGCCACCACCACGTAGGGGCTTTGCGATGCGACTGCCGAGTTCGCTGCCGAAGCCATTGGGGGCTGCCACCCCGGCGCCGGTGATGTTGCCGTTGCGCGATGCGGCGCTCACTTTGGCGGCTTCGAGGCGTTCTTTTACTGCGGTGAGTTGGGCTTCGAAACTGTGGGATGCGTGTTAGCGATTGGGTGCTCGGTATGCGTGGACAAGGAAGATCAACGTACCGATGGTTGGCCTGCATGAGCTTCTCCTGGCTCTCGCCGAGCAGTTGTTCAAGACCGTGAATGCGCTCTCCACGTGCCGCAAGCTTACGGTCAGCAATAGCGACCTCCTTCTTGAGTTGGGCGTTTTGCTCGACCAATTGCCTTTGGACTTGAGTCAGTTGCTCCAAGTTGCGCTCGAGGAAGGCCAGCTTCTTCTGTTGCTGCTTGCTGTTTGCTGAGCGAAGGACGCTGTTGTATTGTTCCCGTGTTGAGTCGAGCGAAATCTCAAGTTCGACAACACGCTCGCAGCGGTTCTGCAGATCACGCATCAAGGACTTCTTCATGGCGTCGAAATCTGTCAGTTGTTGGTGTAACGACTTGGCACCATTTACTCCGTTTACCGTCTGCCTCCTCAAAGACTCGACCTCGTTGCGCATGCGATTGTTTTCCTCCTGCTGACGGGCCAGGGCAGCATTGAGATCTGAAGATCCCGCTTCACCACCGGTATGCGATGCGAGCGATTCTTGCAGACGACGCTTGACATCCTCGACGTCAGCTTCCGAAAGATTCGTTTGCAGAAGCTCCTCATACTGCTTTTGCACGGTCAAAAGCTTATGCTCAAGAGCGCCGCCTTGAGTCGAGTGATCAACCCGGCGGATAGCACCTTGGGTTTCGACCAATCGCTCTCTGAGCTTCGATAGAGATTCAGTACCACGTGCTTCACCCTTGGCAGCGGACTCGAGAAGGGCATCAAGTTGTTTTATGGCTTCTTGCACGCTGCGTTCGTTGTCCGAGAAGACCTCGTCTCCGAGATCGAAGCCAGCCATCATTTGAGCCATGCGCTCTTTCTTCAGCTTCTCCTTCTCGTCAATGACGGCCGACGTTTCACGAGCGTTCATCTTAGCCTCGAGCAACTCTCTGCGCAGCTCGTCAAGTTCGTTGGAAAGGTCGTTGTTGGCTTCCTTGAGACTGTCCATCATGATGGACTCTTCCTTTGTTTCGAAAGTGATGCGCTCAACTTGCATCTTCAAGCCTTCAACATCGCCGGCGAGCTTTTCGTTGTCCTTGTTAACACGGCCGTGTGTTTCTCTCAAGTCACGCAACTCTTGACGTGTGTCTTGAAGGGCTTTCTCGGTTGTAGCAATGACAGACTCTTTCTCAGCAAGCTGATCTTGTAACTCGTTCTCGCGTCGTAGGAACTCTTCTCTTTCGTCTTTTTCCAGAGCGGTCGTCGGTGTACCGGCACGTTCCAAGTCCATTCTCGAGTCTGGCCTTGACGAAGTAGGCGTCTCGGCGCCCTTCCGTTGTTCGCTGAGAAGTGAGGGAGTAGCAGGACGAGGTGCAGACTTGGCAGGGCCGTCTTTGAGTGTCGGAGTCCATTGCTCTTTCGGCACAGCTTGGCCCTTTCTCCAGGAGCCAACCTCTGACTCGAGATTGGTGATGTATGTTTCGAAGCTTGAGACTTGGGATTGAGCCTTGCGGAGGAGAGCTTTGAGCTCGGCAGGGGAGAGTTCTTGGTTGACCTTGGCTTTGTTCTTGATGGATTTTGCTCGCATACCAAAGCGAAGGGTAGAGACGGTTTCGGCATCGTTGTAACTCGAAGGCGAACAGTTGATGATGAGGGTGGTGCGCGAGTTACCACCAAGGGATTCTTGTAGGATACGGGTGAGTTTCGAGTCACGATAGGGAACGTGGGAAGATTTGCCGTCAGTCAAGGCGTTGATGACCATGCCCAGAGCACTCAGCGACTTGTTGATCTTCTTTGCTTCCTCGAGCGTTTGACCGCTGGCTCCCGTCTTTCCAACCTTTTCCGAACCAGCCAGATCGACGAGGAACAACTGACCCGACTTGACACTTCCGGTCTCGACGTTCTTCTGGCCGACGGTGATGACGAAGATGGAGTGCGAACGCGACGACTCTTGGTTCATGTTTGTAGCGGCGACAGCACGAGACATGCCTCCTCGCTCGAGGATTTGGTAGACCTCGTCGACACTGCTGACGTAGACTTCCATCAGACCCTTGACATAGACGCCGCGGTTCTTCTCCTCGTGGATGGGCAGGTTGTCGTTTTGTGGGACGAGCAGATCGCGAATGCGTTCCATGTAGATCTCCATGTAGCTGACTCGTACCGTGTACTCGATGTTGCTCTCGCTGGCCATGATGGAAGCAAAGATCTGCTCAGTGATGCGCGGAATGACACCCTTGTGGTCAGGGCTGCCAATGTCCGAGCCCATCATGGTATACGACTTTCCGGCACCGGTCTGACCGTAGGCAAAGACTGTTCCGTTGTAACCATTGAGGATGTCGTCGACGGTGGGGCGGATGGAGAAGTCGAAGACGTCGGACTGGCGACAACCCATGTCGAAGACGCGATCGAAGGTGAAGGCGCCGCCGCCGCCATCTCTGGACTGGACATTGCAGGTGTCGGGACTCTCGAACTGGACAATAGGAGTACCTCCGCTGGCGAGTTCGATCTTGTTTTGCGGCCTGAAACGAGCGACGACTGAGGTGCGTTAGTGGTGGACAGTGGAGATGCAGCGAAGGTGTTGTCGAGTGATAGCAGACGTACCCTTGATAGAGTTGCTCCTGGATGGCGGTGGTTAGCATGGAGTTGCGATTGTTAGGTGGGGGGTCCGGCGTCAACTTACGCCATGGTGGCCGGGTTGCGGCAGGTCGTGGCCTGCTTGCTAGGGAATCGTCTCTCTCTTGTGCGAGGGCAGAGTAGGCGGGCGACTGAGGAAGACGAGGCTAGAGAGGGTCGGCGCCAACGTATGCAGGATGCACGCACGGCGGTGCACGTCTGGAGAAGTTCGTGGTGGACCGTGACCAGAGATGGAATCAACAGGGGCCAGGGCCAAACTCAAAAGGCCAAACAGTTCAATCAAGCCTCACAGCAACCGCCGTTGTATACAAATACTCGTCTTGGTGCACGCTGACGTCTGTAGTATGCTTCCAGAACAAAGCGATGACTGACTGGCAACGTGCAATAAGAATACTCTCCCACTGCCGTGTCTCCTGGTCTCTTCGCCAGCGATTGCTCTCTCATGGAAGCCAAGCTGCCCTGGGCCAGCCCCGGTTTCAGCGTTTCAGCCTGAGTCAGCCCTATATCAGCCCCTCCACATTGACACTCCTTGTACACATCCATCGACGCTTCTGACGACAGTCGTGCACAAGAATTTGATGCAAGCTTGTTCTCCAAGCCGTTTGTATTTGACCAGACCGTCATCATCCTGGAGCAGCCTGTACTCCCTAACTCTATGCCTGTATCATGTTTCGTGAATTGCGTGCAGTAATACAATAGTCGGAATGCAGTCCCTCGCAACGCCCATGCCAAACGCCTCGCTGAATGTCAAAGCATCTCTATGTCCAATCGTGCAGCCTCTTCAATCTTCCCAGCTCTTCTCGACCGTCTCGCGCACACGCTTGTAGTACTCCTTGCGGTTGTCCTTGTACAGATTCGATGCCTCGACGTTGGCAGGCGAGCTGGTGTTGGGGTCGTTGAGAAGACTATCCCGTCGTGTTAGCCTAGCCTTCTGAAAAGTGTCGACCCTTATTACACACCTTTGGATACTGGTCAGGATGGCGGCGACATCGTATGTAGGGCTCCAGCGGTTCTGCAGGATGTCTAGACACAGTTCGCCTGTGGCGTAGACGTTGGGATGGAACATGGTGCTGATGAACTTGACGCCCGGAGGCTTGTTAGGATACTGCTCCTCGAAGTGCATGACCAGTCTGAATGTGCCGTCCTCGAAGGGTGTGTCTGAGGGTCCGATGATGACTGCGTTCCTATGCGGCGAATGAGCACGTGTCGCCGGCAAGAAGGGCAAGTCAAGCATACCATGTCATGACATTGTCGGCTATGGGCGAGGCCGAGACACCAGCGGGAGGGTCGGTTTGCATGCGCTGCAGAGACGACGGTTAGCCATGACATCTTGTCGAGATAGGCATCAAACTGCTCGCACCTTAAAGTCGCGCATCAAACGGCGGCGGGCTGAAGTCGACATTTTGGAAGGCAAGGTGAGATGAACGGGTCAAGCAGCTAAGATGCGGACTCAAGATGCAGAAAAGATGGAGTAATGGCGGCGATGGTTCTGGTCAAGGACGGATGGATCTCGCAGTGAAAGTGCAGCGAGAGAATGAGGGGCATGAACGCTGACGCCACTCTTTGCGCCGTTGACAAACGCTTTGCAACAAGTCATGAACACACCCTGACTTCCTTCCTTTTGTGCTTCTTCCTTCCTGCCCTTTGTATCAAGACTCCCTTGGACCTCCTCAGAGCCACATGCGCTGTACACAGCTGCAAGACAGCCACCGCATGCATCTCTTTATCGTCGACTCGCTCGCAATTCGATATTTAATCAATTATCCACCTCATCTAATCTTCTACGCATCCCAAGTACCCATCTCGCTTACATCTCCCAAGCGATGCATTTTTCCTTCGTCTTCTGCATAAACCACTGTTGAAGCTCTTCCGCCTTCCACGTCTTAGGTACCTCTGCAGCTCCCAATCATGTCGTGACTCGACCGATCCCGTTTCCAGTCCATGATTTCTTGCCTCCCTAAGACCGCCGCTCTGGGACGTCAACACTCTCACACGATCGACCTTTATGCCAATCTAGCTCACCAAACAGCTTCGACTGTTTTTTTTGTGCATCTTGATAACGCAGCGAACAGAATACAGACACCCATCTATTGAACATTGATGGCCTTCGATTGATCAGCTCCACAGCTCGAAGGACGAGCCTTGTCTCGCGGCTGCCTACATGATGCAGCCAGATTCGAATACCAAAGAGCATACATATTCTATGCTAACCTACTAGGCTTAACCCACTTACGTACATACAGGGTATTTTCCCATCCAATGAATAACGCGCACATCGATGCGCCTGCATATACAAGGATTGCAGCGAACCGCAAGTGTTACCAAGGTCGAGATAGGCAGTCTGCAAGCCATTCACTATCCATCGACTGCAGACACACCTGTATATACAGTGCACATGTCATCCCATGCGGTCCGATCTGGGTGTTGCATGCAATATCTCTTCAAATAATTCCAAGCAGAATTCGCCTCGAGAGCAGCGCATGTCTGATGCCTCAAGATTGTTCAACGGTAATCTGGTGGCCTCACTCCTGTTCAAAGCAAACGAGTATGCAGAGAGCCTATTTGACTCACTGTACATCGCCGTGGGAAGTGGTCGATCTTGACGCTAGGACAGTTTTAAGCATACGAAAACCGACTCGTTCGAATTGCACACGCGAGAGTCGATGGCTGTGCCGCAAGTGTCGTGCCTGTTAGGAGTTGGGAAAATCATGCTTGCGAGAATCCTTACGAGCAAACCCCCAAAGACGGTATGTCTTCTCGCAGGAAATGTGTGCAAGTCCACCAACTCTTCCTGCCTCTCTTACACACTCGTATTCCTGTCTCTCAAGTCTTACGAGGTCAATGCCAAGCATAACTCGTTAGTTCTGATGCCCAGGATTGACAAGGATCCGAGCTGACGGTCAGCGGCGACTCTCACCTCAGCACCCCACTTGACATATAAATCATGGCCCTCATGTATCTCTTTTTATACGACTCGCATTGTTTAACACTCGTGGATACCTAGCAGAATGGATCGCTTAGACATTGAAAACAAAAGCATCGACCATGTCACTCTACGTGGTTGGGTTTTCAAGCCAGCCAACGCACCAGGCAAACATCCTTGTCTGATAATGTCCCCTGGCCTAGCTTGCCTCAAGGAGATGCACCTGGATACCTTGGCCGAACGTCTGATGTCCGCACTCCCAATCGCATGTTTGATATACGACCACAGGGGCTATGGCGCTAGTGATCAGAAGGTCGATGAACCTCGCAATGAGATTGTCCCGACATATCAGATCAGCGATCTACAGGATGCAATCACCTATGCCCAGTCCAGGGAGGATATCGATGCGGCAAAGATTGGTGTTTGGGGCTATTCTTACAGCAGCGGCCACGCACTCTGGGTTGGTGCCATTGATCGTCGTGTCAAGACGGTGATAGTTTTGGCACCATTTACCACAGGGGATATCCTTTCAAATAACATGAGGACAGACTTTGAGGACTCCATGGTCGAAATGCTAGCTCAAGGTATGGAGTTTATACTTAATTGATCTCACAGACTAATGCTCTGCAGAACGACAGTCACGAGCAGCTGGCAATGAGCCTGGAAGAATACCCGTTGTGGTCGAGAATCCACTCGACGTAGCCGCATTACCACATGCCGAAAGCTACTCCTTCTTTTCTCCTTGGGCTGAGAAGATTGGCTGGAAGAATGATCTGACCATCAGGAGGCAAGTAACGACATTGTAGCAAAGTACTCTCTACTGACCACAACAAACATAGCTTCGAGGGTGTCAAAACATACTTCCCTGCATGCCGAATCCACAAAATCGTACCTACGCCACTGTTGATGCAAGTGCCAAAGAAAGATGTCGTCACGATCACCGAGTTGATGCTCGAAGCATACAACCGTGCGGTAGAGCCGAAAGAGATACAAATGTTGCCAGGTGGTCACTTTAGCATGTTTGAGGGTGATGAGTTTGAGATGATGCTCGCTAAGAACATTGAGTTCTTGAAGAGAACGCTGCTCGAGTAAGCATGTAGTCGTTGTGGGTTAGCTAGTACTAGGAGCCCTCTTGAATGATATGCGAGGCTTTTCATGAGACGGACGATGCTGACTTCTTCATTAAAGCCGCAAACGAAGTTCAATCACGACAATTGTTCGCGTAAGCTTAAAGGGTAGAATGCATGGGACTTGTATATCGCACATCTGCTACTCGATCATTCATAATCTCACGTGATCATGCAGGATCTCAAGAGGCCATCAGTCTCGGCAGCCGAAGAAGCCTCAATACGAAAATCGGAGACAATAACCCCTATAGAGACTCCCAACATACTAATCAGGTGTCTCATACTTCTGATCATCAGCCTATGCATCGATCTCTTCTTGCAAGGCCCTGTGGACCGAGAGGTACTTGAGTGATTGTCACCATCGTCGAACTTTTCGAGTATTCAACATGGGACCCGACACAGGAGGATGGACGCTTCGAGACTCGAGATATGTTGACTGGTATGGATCTGATGGGTTGATCTGGAATTCATGGAGTGGGTGAGGATTCTTTCCCAGATATGGCATGACAACTAACAGCTGGTTGTGGGAAAGATGTTTTGGGAGAGATATTCGTTCTGCCAAGGTGAATGCTCTGAGTCTTCCCGAGAATCAAGGTGATCAACAAAGTCGGGATCCCTTACGGAGGGCAGGATCCAGGTGTGTTGGTCGTGTTCGCCGATGTGTCACCTGGAAACAGCTCCAAGAAGATAAAACCACAAACGTGCAAAAGACAAAATGGTCGATAACAAAAAGACAAAAGAAACCAGCACAAGGGCGCAAAAAAGCAGCACCGTGAGCAGGGATTGAACCTCCGACCTCCCGATCCTTGAGAGCGAGTTTTAGGGACCCAGGTAAGCGAATTTAGGGACTTAGGTTACCGGATCGGGCGTGGTACCACTACACTATCACGGCTTTATTTTGGTTGAAGGGGACCTAAGATATCTTGAATATAAAGGTTGGTGGTGCACAGCGACGAAGGTGGTGGTCTGAGACAGCTTGAGCAAGTTTAGAAGGCAAGCGGAAGCGAGCTTCGGCCGTGTTTGGTGTCTGCCGGCCTGCAGAGCAAGGGAGCTCGTTCCTGTTATGCGTGAGAGAGAAATGCTTCGATCATGAGCGGTGAATCCTTGTTGCTCGGTTCGGAGGAAAGGACCGAGGGAGTATTGTCGTGATGCGTGAGATATGGCTGAGGAGCATAGCAGAGGCGAAGGACGATAGCTCATGACGATGGAAGGGGTTTGATATGGATGCGGCGAGTTTCTCGATCGATTTGCGACTGCCGTATCGATGTCGCTCAGTTCATCAGTTCGACGAAGGTCTTTTCTCTCAATCCTCATCCAAAAACACAATCCCCTGTTCCTCAACCACAGGTCCCATCTCACCTTCTTCCTCGCCACTCTTCTTGACCGCAACATTAGCCTTGAACTTCTTCTCCTCCTTCTTTCCCTCTTCCACACCATTTCCTTTTGACTGCGGACCAAGTTTACTCTTCTCCTTCCTCTGCCTAGCCTTCTCCCTCTTCAATCGATTCTTCTCCGTCTTGTCTGCATCCCTCTTCTCGTGCTCCTTTCTCTTTTCCGCAAACTCTGCATCTTTTTCCTCGGTTTCTTTTTCTTCGTCCATGGCTCGCAGACGCTCGTACTCGCGTCGTCGAGAGGCCTTGTAGACGTGGAATTCGCCGCTGCCGGCTCCCGCGCTGGAGCCTTGGACATTGGCGACGATTTCTGGGGGTAGTGTGGATGATTTGAAAGAGGCTGAAGTGGGTAGATTGATGGGTTTGTCCGGGTTGGCGAAGAGTGCTTCTAGGTGTGCGGATTGTTTGCTTCGTGGTGAGAGGGCGCGTTTTTTTGTTGCTTGGCCGCTGCGCGGGTCGCGGTGGACGGGGATGGATTCGGGTATGTTTTCCGACATGATGAGTAGTCGACTCGCTGTGTGTGGGAAAGCGCAAAAGATGTTTGGTCCTGGTGTGAGGAGTGTTGAAAGTCTGAGAGCTGGAATTTGGCAGAGAAGAAGCTGTGACGTCGAATTCAAACCTCAAAGTGTGACCCTGCCATTCACCCCAGAGCCTCAATCTATTCTTGTCTTCCACCTTGATGTTCAAGCAAAGCCGACGTCACATTGTCTGCTCTTCGTCGTTGTCTTGAACCCTCGTACCCGACTTCACGTGAGAAAGGGCACCAGAGCGATGTAACACAAGAGAAATGTGAATTGCTCAGCAGAATTTAAGCTGGCTGACCTCCTTAGTAACGCCCCCTAGGCAATCAATCAGCCTACCCATGCCTGTAGAAACAGTTCCAATTATACCACACTCCTTCGTCCCTTCATTGTTGACCAACTTGCCTTCCCCCTTTGCCCTATGCATGAATAACGCCAATAACCCACCCGCAGATATGAATATGAAATGTACTCTTCCCAAAGGTCAAAACGAGTGGTACGAGCTTCACCAAGCTCAATCAGCACCTGCTTCGGCGACGCAATCCCCAATCCTGATCTTGCAACTCCCGTGCAAGTTGCATGCTCTGTTCTTCTTCTTCTTCTTCTTCTTCTTCTTCTTCTTCTTCTTCTTCTTCTTCTTCTTCTTCTTCTTCTTCTTCTTCCTCCTCAATTATACCTTTCTCTCTGATGATATGCTCCGACTTCCTCGACTTTATTGTACCTGGCGTCGCCGATAGGCTATCTCGCTTACGCTTGCTGCTTCCAGGCGTCTTGAGCTCCGTGCTTTGAACAGCCTGTGACGGCGCCGGCGTCTTACTAAGAGACCTTTGCACACGACTGATCGGCTTTTCTGTGCTGGCACTGATAGAGTGGCGCTCAATTCGAGGAGTCTGGGATTTTGTCAATGGTGGTGCCGGAGGTTGATAGAGTGGTATGCTAGCCAGACCTGTGGGTGCTACAGCGGGTGAGGCTGTCGACTTCTCGGGCGACAAATTGGCATCCTTGATATGTGCTGCGGGAGACTCCACTTGTGGAGCAACAGCCTTCGAGGCCTGTTGAGTAGTGGCCACAGGGGCTGGGCCGTTGTCCAATGGTGCATTGGGAACTAGATCCTGTGTAGAGGTCTTCAAAGTCACAGCACTTCCGTTCTGCGAGTATAACCCTGAGGTGTCAGTGTTGTGAGGCTGCACAGGTCCACCTGACGAGCTGGGACAATGTCCCATACTGTTGCCGTTGACAGGCTGGTTAGTGTGATCGAGACCAGTCAGAATGTGACTGCTCGGATGGGCTTTGGCCAGCAAAGGAGATGTGTCTTCCCGATGTCCTATGTTTTGACTGGAAAGGGAGCCTTGTTGCTGTAGTGCAGGATGAAGCAGGCTCTCACCATTGGCCTGAGGAACAGTGTAGTCTCCATCGTTGACGTATCTAGAGTCAAGGACTTCGGCTGCCAACTGCTCCAACGACTGTGCATTGTAAGGCCCGTTCAGGTCAGATTGTTGATGATATGGACCACCATGAAGTATGACACTGCCACCCGATGAGGTCGGATCAGGATACATGTATGAAGCATGCTGCCAGTGCGGGATATTGGCCTCGGGAGCATAGGCATACTGCTTGTACTGTTGAGGCGACACCATGTTGGTCTGGTAACTGGAATCCATCGAGAATGGCATCACAGAAGCGGCTTGTGAAGGTCGGGCTTGCTTTGATTTCTTGAGCGGACTTTCCATTTCTCCACTGGTCCTCCTTTTCTTGGAGACAACTGAGCCACGAGGAACTGGTGTCTGCTCGGCCTTGATGGGATCAATCTTGCCATTCTCGTCGTGGATACAACGACGCTGTGTAAGTGTCAGTAACAGGATTAGTAATGAGACACGAGAAAGTTAAGACCACGAACCTTGCTCTTGCGGCAGTCAAGGCATGCCTTGCTTCTTCCGCGCTTGCTATTCGGATCTGCCAGCAATGCATTTCCTGGGATAATAGCAGGACCAATACTGTCTGTCGAGGTCATTTGCGCCATAGGAGCTATGCCAGTCATTTGACCGATGTGTCCGTTCTGCAGACCCTGCAGACTCTGGTTGCTTTGTGTGTTCTGGATGGGTTGGATGTTCTGCTCAGTGGTCTGTGAAGACTGACCAAAGGGTGTGATCGGAATGACTTGCTCTGGCATCTTGACAGGACTCACAGTGTTAGCGCCAAAGAAGTCGCGAGAATCCCTTCTCTGGAAATCATAAGGCACGGCGTCTGCGGTCCCATCCACAGAGGGGGTCGATTGAAACATCACGGCTGGCTGGCCATATGGTGTGCTCGTGGTAACAACGTCCTTATGCTTACACTTGATCCGGCGCTTGCGACATGCATCACATGCGACCCTCTTAGGGCCAAGTACTGATGTCTTTGGTGTGCTAGTGTGCTGACTATTAGGGCCGGGTGTAGTCTGTGTTTGAGATGCTGGTGCAGAAGGCATGGAAGGCTTGGGAGATGTGGTCCCGGCGGGCTCTGACTCTCTGGATGCATGCTGACGCGCAGATTGCCTCTCAGGGGCAATTCTGTAGGCCTCAAATGCTTCCTGTCTTTGCATAGCTTTCAATGCTCGAGCGCCCAGCTTCTTTGGCGCAGCACTCTCCTTGTCTGGAAGGTCGGCATCAGGATGTGCCCAGGCTGGTGGATCCTCGTTGCCACGTTTCCATGCCACCCAAAGTGCGAATGTTCTGGCCAGCTCGAGAGGTTCGCCGCGCGATTTGGGAATAGACCTCATCACCTTCTTGCGAGTATCCTCCGTTACACCCTCGATTCGGCCCAGTGCAATCATAACAGTTCGGAAGATGAAGTTGATCAAATCTGGCAATCCATCCAACTCAGCCTGAGAGTAGTATCGACAGTTGTAGCATGCACTTCCGGGAGCGCAGTCCGAAAGTTGCCCATGCTGACCGAACTCTTCCCAAACAGGTCGTTCGCGAACGAATTTTGCGCCGTTGTAGAAGACTTGAGCAACTTCAGCAGGCAGAGGGTCTGTCTCAAGATACTTGATGACAGTATACCACATGACCTTCTGGAAGTGTGGATATCTGAACTTCTGAGGAGTCTTGATGGCCTTCTCAATATCAACAATGCGGAATTGGGTTGAATAATGCATACGAGTCAAGAAGTTGCCTCCAATGACCAGACTGTTCTCCGGCGTCCAGACAGCGTGGATCCAGCCAGAAGGAATGAGCATGGTGTCTCCCGCAGACAGATCAACTCGGTAACATTCTTTCGTCGCATCTGGCAACCATGTGAAGTTCTGCTCGTGCGAATTGTTCCAGTCTTCGTATTTCTTGAGATGACCAGGCTTTGGTGGGATGAAGAAGAAAGTCTTCTTGCCGCGTAGAATATGATAGTACACCGACGAGCCGCCGAAATCGATGTGGAAGTCTGTGAAGCTGTCGGCGACAGACATGAGGCAGTAGAATTGCACCTTTGGGTAGTTGCCTTTGGAAGTTTCCTCATCTGGCCAGACCGAGTCCTGAAGATCGATATCTCTCACTACCTTGGGTCTTCTCAGAAGTCTTCCGAGTTTAGTAGAGGAAACCTCCAAACTGATAACATTGCGGACAGCCTTTTCGCCATCGGCTTCGTAATAGTCTGCCCACTTCGACAAATTCCATTTGCCCTCAGTACCCTGAGTCTTGACGTCGATTACTTCAAGGGGCTCGTGTGGGCCAACAAGCTCGGCAACGTGTCTGACAGTCAGGTCCCGAGGTACAACCATGTCGAGGCGGTCTTGTCCATCATCGGGTACTGTTTCGTATTCAAAGTCCTGTAGAAGAGCATCTTCTTCCTCTATACCAGTGAAACCCAGCTCTGTCGCAATCTCTCCATTGTTGCCAGAAGGAACAGGACCCTGACGAGGAAGCTTAGGGTTGTAATCGGCAGGTATAACAACAGGCTCGGAGAACGAAGAGCAAGTCTCGAAAAATCCGCGAGTAACGAGCTCGGGACGCATACGAGGAAACATCTCTTGGTCGAAGGTAAAAGAGCCGTCCTTGATCGGTTGGATGTAGTGGTGCTCATGGTTGTCGTCGGACGTCTTGAGAATGCCTTGGTTCAAGCCAGCATAGTCGACTGCTGCATGAGCACGACTCGATTTCCGCACAAATGTGGTTGGGCCATGTTTGGGCTCACAGGCCTTGCAGAAGAACTTGCTGACATCCCTCACATCGCGTTCATTCTTGAAACCAGCACAATCGAAGTGGAACCACAACTGGCAGCCATTACAGCTTATCCACTGATCGAGCTCGCCGTGATTGGATTCTCGAGTCAGAGCGCAGCTAGCGCATACTGTCTCCTGAACTTCCTTAGAAGGCTTGCGTGGTGCTGCCGCCACTGGTTTTGTGGTTGACTGCAAGATTTCGTAGCGTAGACTTGGAGGAACTGTCGCACCTCGAGCGTCTCCCGAGCGAACTTGTGATTGCTCTGGATCTACTAACGACAGGTCCGAGTCTGATTTACGCCTAGGTCTCTTCTCTTCCGCGCTAGAGTCGCTGCTGTCGGCAATCGATTTCACAGTGGAAGCTCGTGATCTACGAGCTGAAGAACGAGGTTTGGTGGTCGTCGAGTTCTTGTTCCGCGGGCCACGAGGTTTGCCCTTGGGCCATCCGCGACGCGGTCTCGCCGCCGGTGCGTCTATCAGTTGCTCCACTGAAGCAGTCGGTAGCTCGATGGTTTCTTGTGTAGGAAGTGCCAGTTGTACAGCAGTCTGCTCAGATGTTCTGCGCTCCTCTTCAGGTGGAGTGTGCGTTTGTTGTGGTGCGCGTGCCCTCGGTGGCTCTGTCACGATTGCGACGGGTAGTTGATGATTCTCCGTACTTTGGCTGATCTCTTTGTCTGCATCCATACTCTTTTCATCTTCGTTCGTGTCCTGAGGTGAGGGCAGGGATGCCGAGGCATGCTCCGAGGTTACGGATGGGACGGCGACCGCGGCGATGGGGTCCGGTATGATGACATGAGCAGCATAGGTCGGTAGCGGAGCATAAGGATATGCTTGAGGCGGAGGTGCCTGAGGTCCGGTGTAGAAGTTCGCATGGTTTGTTGGAGGTCCAAGAGGAGCATGGCGACGAGGCGTAGCGGGAGGTGGGGGCTGAGAAGCAACGCGACCAGCAAAGTTCAAGAGTAGCTCGGCGTCCTCTAGTGAGGTAACTAGTGTAGTGTTGGTCGATTGACGGCGTTGGCGGTCAGTGTTGTACGCCAAAGGCGGCACGCCTTGGTGAGAGAAGTGGTGACTGGATGAGGGCCGAGCGGGGAAGGAGTAGGCTTGAGGGCCGGGGCCTGCATCAGAGCGAGCGCGTTTTGTACCACGAACAGGGCCCGGAGTAACAAAGTCGTCGGCAGTGGGCTGCACGGACGGCGCGGCCGGAGGAAGCTGCGGGCTTGTCGAGAGGGCAACATCGGCCAAAGCCTCGATGGATGAAGGTGAGCGCTTATGTCCACGAGGCTTCTCTTGCTGTTGCAGTGCGGTCGGCGGAGAGATTTGGTTCGAGGGCGAAGGCTGAGTCAGGGCGGGATAGTTGAAGGTGGGCTCAATGGGACGCGGAGGAGTGAGCGGCTCCCATTCAGGTGATTCCGGGGTATAAGAACGCGCATAGGGATCGGTCGGGAGCGTGGGCGGCTTGAAAGCGGAGCGCGATCGAGGCGCAATAGGTATGATTGGATCCATGTCTTGTCGTTGGTGCAAACGGAGCCGGTCGGTCGAGTCGAGGTTCGAGGGTTGGACGTGATGACTCGCGACTGAACCAGCTTGAGGACTAGAGAGCGGCGGGTTGGGATCTCATTTGGATAGCGCGCAGTCCAGCAAGCAAAGAACAAGCAAGGCTTCGATAGGCGATCAGTGGGCGTAGATGATGGCTGCGGCCCTGGGTTGCGCAGAAGAAGGCAGTTGCGATGGGTCGACGCGGGGTCGTCTCTGCTACTTCCTACTTCAGCGGAAGCACTTCAGCGAAGCACGACGAATGGCTCAACACCCTTGCGCTTTTCCCTCGGACAATTGAGGCAGATGGTTTATTCTGGAGCTTCGACTGGATTGAACACGGCAACCACCAGACACAAAGAAGTGCTCCAGTGCGAGCATCCCGCAGCATTCCTCGTCCATTGTCCGCCGGCGAAGGACGGAACTAGCCGCTGGCCGGTCGCGACTTCCTTGGCGCTGCGCCGATACATCCAGCGAAACGACTGCCATCAGTGCAAGACTATCCCCCTCGGCCTTTTCAGCCTCCGTCACGTCCACCATCTACCTGTATCCAAGCTATGAGTCGCGGCGGTAAACTTGCTCCCGAAGTGAACCGGTAGGCATTTGCTCGCACGCCATTGCCCACGAGACCAACCTAGCTGACTGTGCCACAGCGCGCTTTTCGTCAAGAACCTCAACTACAACGTCAGCCCCGACGACCTCTTTGAGCTCTTTGGCAAATTTGGTCCTGTCCGGTGAGCATTGGTCTTTCTTCCGGGCCCCGCGCGACATTGCGCTAACGAGCTATCAGTCAAATCCGTCAGGGCATCGCCAACAACACAAAGGGCACCGCATTCGTCGTCTATGAGGATGTCGTAGACGCCAAACAAGCTTGCGACAAACTGAACGGCTTCAACTTCCAGAACCGCTACCTCGTCGTCCTCTACCATCAGCCAGAGAAGATGGCCCGCCAAGCACAAGATCTCCAGCAGCGCCAGGACGACTTAGAAAAGCTCAAACGCCAGCATGGCATCGATTAGCGCCACGCGGGAGTCCCAGCCGTTAACAATGGCGATATCTCTGACCCGGCCCTTTCAACTACAACCACTCTGGTCTCGTCCAAACGGCCCCAAGGTCTCAATGAGTCGCCGGTTGTGGCTCCCAAGCGCGGCGTGCGCTCGACCTGCCATAATCTAGGCAACCACACCTTTTCTTCACCACGAATCAACACGAGCTTTTTAGGGAGAATCAAGGGAACATGGCGTATACGCGGCTAGCTGTTCGCGAGAAGGCGACATTTCATCACATTGGGGAATTGGGAGTTCTTTCTGTTTTTTCTGCGCAGAGTGCACTTGATTGTGCCCTGGCGGGTCTCTTTTCTTTTCTGTTACTCTCTACTTTTTACCACGACCTGAGCATACCCAACTCGGTCATATCAAACTTCCATTCGATTGAGATAGTATCGAATGCGCTTTTACAACTTCTGCCCGCTGAACCTCATGCTCTACTGCAGTCTGCCATTGAAGGGGACTGACTTGGTCATGTATCGTGAATCAGCACTTTCACTTTCACTAGGCAGCAAGCCTGACAGAGCATACGCGGCGTCACATGAAAGGTCGATCCTTATCTCTGATACATCTTCTTATCAAGGCCAAACGTAGCGAGCACCAATAAACGATAGCCGCCGACACACATGAAACAGACAGCAGCACTTGCATCGAATCACATGAGACGAATAGTAGAAACACATATTGAACATGCTCTTGAGACTTCTTTATTTTCACACCGTCTATCGTAAAACTTCCATATCATTTCACCAATCTAATCATATATGACCTTTGTAAGAACTCCCATCCTTGATGACAAAATCCATGATAACAGAAGGGACAAGATGAGGAGAGTACAAAGAAGCGAATGACCAGCACATATCCTTAAATCCTCTATCATTGTATCGTGGCATATCCCATGCAACCATCAAGAGCGCTTAGTAGCCAGTAGGCACGGGAACAGGAGCAGTAGGGCCCCAAGCGCCTGTAGGGAATGGTGCACTGGCGGTAGGAAGGACAGGGGCTCCAGTAGGCTTAGGACCCCAGTTGCCCCAGTTGCCACCCCAGTTTCCCCACCAAAAGCCATCGTGGTGCTCTTGACCGAGACGGGCACCTTCGAACCTCTTCTCAAAGGGCTTTGAGACGGCGTCGGTGGGTGCGGGGCCTTGGCCGGGAACCCAGCCTGTAGGGAAACCGGTGGGGAAGCCTGTAGGGAAGGGGTTGAAGCCGCCAGAGGGAATCCGGAAGCCTGGGAAGCCACCGGTTGGGTGAGGGAAACCGCCAGTGGGATGAGGGAAACCGCCAGTGGGATGGGGGAAGCCGCCGGGAGGTTGAGAGATAGCTCCTGTAGGGCGAGGATGCCAGCCGAAGTGAGGAAGAGCGGCGGTGATGTTGAGGAAGAAGGCAAGGGCCGAGACGATGAGAGATAGTCTTGCGAACATTTTTGCTGTATTGGTATATCTTTTTGATGCAGGTGGTTGACAGATCAAATGAAAGGGTTGTGAAATTCAGCGAATGTTGTTTTTTCGTGCTTCCAAAGGAGATGTAGAATGACAGAAGAGTTGATGGATGCAAAGAAGAAAGGACCTACAGGGAACACAGCATACAAACCTCTTTATGTATCTTGACCACCCCACCGTATTCCACGAAGCGAAAACAAAAAAGACTTTCTACTTCTTACAGCAAAAGGACAGGGATCTTCTCACCAGTAGCCACCTGCTGGGTTCCCGAAACAAAGCCAACGACTTCACATGCATCATGTCCGTGGATCGCATGCCTGCATCTCGAGCCAAAGAGAAGCCTCCAGCCTCTTTCCGACCCAGAGTTTGTGTGTGTGAGGCAAAGCGCGCAAAGTCGGAAGCAGATAGAGTAGTTGCCAAAAGCAGAGGCCAGGTCAGGTCCTGTTGGGCCACTCAACCTTACACCTGCCTGCTCGACTCACCACTGCTTTGCGGAATGTCCGAAGGTCCGTCGTCATGCGTGATACCACCGAGTGACCGTTTGCTATCAATGACAGACACTGCTTACCCACCAGAGTCAGGATACGCAGGGGGTTGACCGCGGCCCCATGCTCCGAGTTGTGTTACGCGTTCACCAGCCAGCGCTTGATTGCTGATCGATCACAACAGCGATGGCAGACAGCGAGCTAGATGGGGCTGGCGACATGATGTGGAAGATTGCCGACTAGTCGACATGTCCGCTAAGATCTCGGTGCTCCGTGACAGAAAAGACGGCCTGTCGTGCTTTTGCGAGGATGTTTGTGTTGAGGAACTTGCCCCTGGGGATCAAGGTGTGGGGACCTGCCTCGAGTGGGGCCTCTTGCCCTGGCCATTTTTGCTCTTCAGCCACTTCCGAACCAGCCTCTCTTCTGAACAACCTTGTTTGCTTCTCTACACATCATGTCTCTCATCACATCATCATCCCTTCGAATATCACTACGGATTATCCATCGATTGCGACTTTTCAGAGTCATAAGCTCATCGTGCATGTCTTGCAACGTCGTCCTGCTGCCAGAAAATGTTCCACCTTGTCATTCCTGACGAAGCGGCTCTTTGCGTTTCAGAACAACCTCCCAACATGAACCCATGTGCAAGCCACCACAAGGCCATAAAACAGCCACGGTGGATGGTGGGAGGAACGGGATGCCGATCAAACATGCATGGTGGGCGTTTGTCGCAAAAGCCTCCAGAACCTCATCATCTTTTGCCGAGCTCGACTCAACCCTAAAGGTACGTCTTGTTGGAGGCAAGTGCCCTATCCCTGTCGACTATCTTTCAACAAGAGGACGTTCTTCTATCAATCCTTGACTCTGGTTGTTTCGCTGCCTTTATGTCGCTTGCTTCTCTCAGTGTCAAGTATGTATGATCATCAATTCCTGCACAAAGTCGCATCATCAACGTCGGTTCTCGAAACAGCTGTGTGAGAGATATGACTGTTTACATGTAGGCGAACTCGGTTCTCTACTTTTTCTATCTGCCTTGCTTCCCAACATTCATATACTTCTTTCTCGACCATTCTCGTCCGTCTGTGAAGAGAGAAAAATGATCGTCACATCAAATCGCAAGAAGATCTTCTCTTTTAAGTCTCCAATTCCATGGTCTGTAGGCGAGCAAGACCCACCAACAATACTCAGCGAAGTGTCTGGACCAAAGATTTCGGTGCGAGAGGTACCGTGTCCTCTGTCCACACAGCAAAGGGTACACGGCTCCGGGCAGCAGGAAAAGTGACGGCTAGATGCCGGATACTCCCAACGTGCCTGCATTCTGCACGAACTGCACGCACATCCAAAAGTATCTTCTACTGTACGAATTTCTACCATCCGCGGCTCTGGAGAACAGCTTGTCCAGCCCACTACTCAAAGAACGCATCATACCAAGCAATACTGTCCATGATCACGTAGACTCCAGACCAACTTTCGGGGTCTTGGCCTCCGGGTCTCCATTCAGGACGAAATAGCAGCCCAGAATCTATCTTTCCCTTCAAAACGCACTTACCTCTCCAGCCGTCAACAGAACACAGACAAAGCATTAATCCAATACTTTCACAGAAGAGAACGCGCATCTTAAACAATATAAGATGCTGACAGCAGTCCCTTGCCGGATTATTTGCTGACTACATGCATTTTCTTTATCGAATACATGTACCTTGTACTCGGGTACCGTATGATTTTCCCGCATCGCATCTTCTTTTTTTTCTTTGTCTACTCGGCACTTTTGTCAGCGAACGATAAGGACATTGTGTGCTTTTCCTGGCATTTTGATTCTTTTGGCCCGCGTGGTCCTGCAGGTATGCAAGGTCCCCCCTACCAAGCACACTGTGACACGTCTGACGCCCCTCAGCATCGATTACTAAAGAAAGCCGCGAAAACTCGACTACATCATGCAAATGCATTTTCCAATATACATCTCCAGCACAAGCACCAGAAGAAGAAAAAGTATCAAGATTATCGCCCTGCAATACTTCGGACCTTTTTTCAATCTCTGGATCAATGAATGAAATATCGATTAAAGGTATAATAATACACATTAGCTACTTCTTCTCATCGCTACAACCACGACCATTGTGGCTTGGGACTCCTCTAGAATTCCTCAAATGGGTCAGCTTCCAGGCCCTCGCCAAACATGTCCAGTGTGGTATTTTCGCCCATGCGTCTGCCATAAGTCGTGTGATCTTCAGGACGCTGTCGACCGATACAGGCGTCCATGCGTACAGTCCTCGTTGAGCGATCTGAACCGTCCCGGTCGCCTGGTCTAAGGTTCGGACGAGTTGGTCCACTGGCAGAAGTTTGGTATGTAGCGGTGTTTGATGCTCTACGTGCAAACACCGACGATGCCGTCATGGAAGCCTCATTGGATATTGTCACAGCTGGGAGCTGGGGGTTTGTGCTACTTCGCTTGCGCTGGTGACGGCCTCCTCCACCGAGCCTAGAGATATTGGGAGGAGCAGTCGAATCAGCCGTATCTAGACGCTGATGTCCTTTGACGTGATTGTGTGCTGGCGCTGGCCCAACAGCTGTCTTTGTTGGAAAAATTGCTCCTGTCAATAGTGACGATCGTCGACGTTGTGTATTGCGAGGTGCAGGCTCGGGTTCGGGTGATAGACGAGGCACCTGTGGAGGACCACGACCCGATTGTGCAAGGAAAGATAGAGCTGTTAACCAGAGATAGTGTCTCTCTCTGCTTGGCGCAGTGAGTTTGAGAGCTCGCTCTGGTGTGAGAATGAGTATCGACCTGTCAAAGATAGGTTCATGTGAAGCGCTCTTGTGAAGCGGCGTCGTATCTTTGACGTCAAGTACTGATTTAATCACCACTAGCAAAGATTAGTAAAGAGAACAGACATCGATGGCAAAATGACTTACGTTTACGTCCAGCTTTCCCA
Source organism: Aureobasidium sp. GC_Fusr_1 (assembly GCA_026538705.1). Classification (NCBI taxonomy): domain Eukaryota; kingdom Fungi; phylum Ascomycota; class Dothideomycetes; order Dothideales; family Saccotheciaceae; genus Aureobasidium; species Aureobasidium sp. GC_Fusr_1. The sequence goes on from JALPCE010000011.1 coordinate 142,755, forward strand.
AGCAGGGCCGGGCCTGAATTCGGTTGCTTGGAACTCCACATGACAGTTTGCTCGTATGGCGACAACCATACCCAGCGCTTGTGCCGTACACCGCTGGTAGCCCCTTCATCTGTCTGCTCTGCCCGGGGCTCGCCGATGGTGAAAGAGCGACGTCTTCGAACATACTTCCACATCCACTCGCCTACCATGGTGGCTGCTATGGCATCAACAATAACATTGTCTTGACTCTGATCTTCCTCTTCTTCCACTGCACTATCTTGGTCGAAGTCTGGAGAGTCCACAATGTATTGACCGTTCGGCACACCAAAGTTTTCGTGTGTTGGGGTGACTATGCCGGGAAGGAGCAAGTTGTCTTTCGATGGGTCAAACGCCATTGACTTGATAGATTCAAGATTCGGTGCTCTTCTTCTTCGTCTTGGGGACATGTGAACGTTCGTTCTCATGGTTCCAGACGATTGCACCTTTCTAAGGCCACCGTCGGGACCAATACGAGAATCTTTGCTTGACCGACGTGATCGCATTGAATGTGCTTCACGTGCAATTGGGCTACGAGGGCCTTCATTGGTAGGGGGTCTTGAGCTCATACGGCCTGGAATTGGAAAAGGTGGGGGCGGTGCTGCACCATAACTACTGGCAGTATTAGGTCTGCTAGAGTTACGCTCGTGCGAGCTGAAGAAAGTGCCTGCCCTTCCAGAATGAGCTGTTCCCCTCGAACTGGATGGGCGACTTTGATTTGAGCTGCCGTCAGAACCCATCCTCTTGCCATGAGCGAAAGCAGATGATCTATCTGGGCTGACAACAAAGTTGGCAGGAGAAACCGCTCGATTTTCTGGTACAGTCTTTGGGGGGCCGTTGAACAGTGTACGTACACTCGGACGGACAATACCTGGCATGTTTCCGAAAATGGCTCTCATATCATCACTGGACTCGGCCAATCGATCACTGACATCTGTATCGGCATACCACTGCGGTGGAGTGGGCTCTGATTGCTGGTGCTGATGTTTCTCGTTAGGTATCGAGCGAAGTCTTGGCGGCGGAAGTTCGATGGGCTTCAGAGGCAAACGATTACCATCCTTGCTAAAGGTGCTTCGATGCATGCCCACGCGTTTATTTGTGGGTTTCTGGACTGCGGGCCCCGCGGTTGAACCAGTCTTGTCCAGGGCACTTGACAATAGATGGGGTGGCAACTTGATCGGTCTCCGGTCGACCCTGATTTCTTCCGTTTGCACTCCAACATCCATCATCGGCGTGGAAGGAACTTTTTCGGTCTGCACAAAGCTACTGCGCATACCAGGAGGAAGAATGCTTTGACCGAATCTAGGTGACATCGGAGGTTGGACGGTGATGGCTGGTATAGGAAGAACTTGTACTGTAGCCATAGCAACATTTCTTCTGGATGCCAAATCGCCAGGAATTGCAAATTCAGTTTGTGTCGAAGCTGATTGATAGACCTGCTTTGCGGAAACCTCCTTCAGAGCACCTCCCTTGATAATATGGTGTGGTGTATCTGGAGGGCTTATAGGAGCCTCGCCCATGCGATCTGATGTCAACAAATTTAGTCGTCTAGGCTGGGGGCCTCGTTCTGTCGGTTTCAGCTCGGTGGGTACCATGACAGATTCGACTTCCCCATTCTGATTGACTGTCAAAGTCTTTGATGCCTCGCTAGTCTTTTCATCTTTCTGTCTTGCAGGACTAGCAGAGCGCGAGAAAGTCATCTTTGCCATTTGCATATTAAAGCGTTCTGCGAAAGACGGAGCTCTCAGTGAATCGATTGACGGTCCTCGCACTGCTTCCCCTTCGGTCAAGCTGTCCGGTTCGCTCTTGAGTGTCAAGCCAAGAATCTTCTTTGCTTTGCGATCCGAAATGGCCGAAGTCCTAGAGTTGATGCTAGAACGGTTTTGGGCAAACAAGGGAAGATCCTCATCGTCTCCTTCCAGGTCTTCAGTCTCATAGTCCTCGTCATCCGAGTTGAGCTCGTTGGCCAAAGAAGTCATGGCTGGCCTGCGGATGCTGCCGATTGTTGGTGCGAGGCTCCGGACGCTCATGCTACTTTGATTTCTGGCGTGCCCTGCGCGTCGGAAAGAGTGAACACTAGCAACATCGCTGTCGTCCGATGCATTATCAGGCTTCTGCTGGGATTGAGAAGCAAGATGGTGGGCCCGGACCTCTTCTACCACTGACCGTAAGCGCGTCTCGGAGATGTGAACCTTTTGCTCCAGTTGTCGCTTTTCGTTCTTCCACGAGAGTCTCTCCTTGTCCCATGCCTCTCTAGACCGAACATTCTCCGCTTCCAAGACCTTCATCTTCTTGTTCGCTGCGTCCAGCTTGTTCCGTAGCTCTCGATTTGCAATCTTGACATTATCTCGCTCGCCAAGTAGGCCCTCGACTGCATCAAAGGTTCCGTTCTCGAGGAGCTTGAACTTCTGTTCCATCTGCCTGGCCTTCTTTGTGCTTTCGCGGAGTTGAGAGGAAAGGTTTTCATTGTCGGTGTTCGTAGTCTTGAGACTTTCTTCGAGGGTGTCGATGAATACATGTTTCGAGTCGAGCTCTCGTCGCAACGAGAGGATTTCTGAGACTAAAGAAGCATGCAGCGTTGGCGTGAAACGATTCGCATCGAATGCATGAGCATTGACATCCCGACTGTCGGAAGAATCGAACGAAGGCAGCGGGGCCGATTTAGTGGAGAAGTCGCGATATTTCGCACGTCCACGTGAGGAAGGAGGTTTCGATGCTGCAAGATCTGGCGGAGTGTGTTCGGGCGTTCGTGCGGGTGATGCAAGGGCACCGTACTGGAAGTAGTCTGTTGACATGATGGCGACGCGACGAGATGAATAGCAGGCAGAGGTTCACTCTTTCTACCTGGTATACAATCTACCAAGTCATGACTTGATGCCTGTCAATTGTGTCGCGTGAGTGCGAGCTTCACACGAGAATGGGCAAAGCCTTGATGGGAGGAGTATCAAAAAGGAGAGAGCAGAGAATGAGAAGAGAGACAGCAATGACGGCGCCAGTCGAGTTGGCGGCGGGTGTTTCAATCTATAGCGAATTGGACATGAATAAAGATTGACCGGGAACGCCGATCAGGAGGAAAGGCTGAAAGATGGACCTAGGAAGGAACGAACAGACCATCACATGGATGTGATTGCCTCAATCTATTCAAGCAGAGAGGCGCACCTCCCCGCTCTGCTGCTTTTTGAGAACCAGCAGCCATTGTCGGCTTTCGGCCGCGGATTGGACAAGCTCATGCAACTGCTGTGATAGAGGGCGTTGAAGTGCGAACCCGAAGCTGTGGAAAGTGATAGCAAGCAAAGTGCCGAGTATCTGCACGGGTCGTCTGCAGACACAAGCGCGCCGTTTCTCCATGCAAGGGACTGACAAGATCGGCTCTGTAACCGCACCGTTTTGCCCTGCTCGAACGAGCTTCTGTTTCACCACAACAGAATCTCCAACGTCTGCTTATGATGGATCAGTGGTTCTTCTTTTGACACGCACGACACTGCCAATTTCAGCACCGAAACCAGCAGACAAAGCAAAAAAGATTGACTCGTTCTACTAATGTGTCCTTGGCAAGCGCTCGAGCGTCCGTGACAGGGTGTGAACAGGCTTGTGCTTCTGCCGATCACTTTAATGCTTATGAACCAATAGATATCTTGAATCTTTGATTGCTTGTTCTACGTGACCGACTGACAGTGCTGTGCCTCTCGACACGACCATGTCCAATCGCAGATTCATATGTGCGCCTTCTATACAAGACCTACGACATCCCTTTCTCTCTCGCAACCACACGACAGGATTGTAAGCTATCACCATATACAATCACATCATGAAGACGTGTCTATAGAATATCGTTGGAACACAAAGTACTCATGATATGGGTGTGTCGCATAGAAGTCTCAACCTGTTCAAGTTGTGGCAGGCACGAGAGATGCTAACCGACAACAGGATTGGACCTGCGAGGCTCTTCGTATGATCAGATATATACAGAATTATGCTCCTTATCTCATAGACTATCCAGTATCCGGAAGGTATACATGTCAAGTCGTACACGACTGAAGGTGGATTTGCTCATATAAATTGCTGATGAGGGGATAACCCTGACTTGCTCGGGAGGAGGTGTCCCGACTCCCGAGCCCCACCTCGAAACGTCAATTTTTTTGAGATGGTGCACCGTCAGGCCGCCGACTTTCTGACACTGCCTTGACATTCCCGCATTCACAACCCTAACTCAATTTAAGAGCCCTCTTGAGGTCCCCAAGTCCCAACGAACTGCGCACTGAAAGTCAGAATCTCTGATACGACGTACCGTCCACGAGAAGGAGCACAGAAACTCGAAGGGAAAGAGAAGAATACTTCGACACAAGGACCAACATGGCGTCGCGTGTTCAAGAGCTGCCCGATGACTTTGACGACAAGATCGACCTGAACAAGGCACCCGCCGAGACACATGGACCCGCACCACCACCAGCTGCTGGTGACAGCGGCCTCTCCTTCGACAAGATGATGGAAGCCGCTGCCAAACACTTCCCAGCCAAGAAAGATGCACCAACAGAAGGCGACCCTTCTCAGCCCGGCGCTGAGATGCCTCCCGGTATGGCAACAGCAAGACAGTACACCGCAGACGAGATGTGGCAGATGCTCAACAAGTCCCCGCTCTTCATGACCGAGTTGGACGAGACAGGTGAAGACGGCGGCGAGAACGTGGCTCTGGAAGCCATCAAAGCCCTCGCCTATGAAGGCACTCGCGCCGAAAACGCCGCCTCGTTCCGCGAACAAGGAAATGAAAATGCCCGCCTCAAGCGCTGGAAGGATGCGCGTGAATTCTACGACCGCGCACTCGGTGCTCTCAAACTGCCACAGAAGCGTGCAGACGCAGTAGAAGGTGGCGAGGACGTTGAGCACGACTTGGTAGAACTCGACCAAGAGGAGGAAGCCCGCAAGGAAAAGGAACACGAAGAGGCATCGCTGGTAAACCGCGCCCTCTGCAATCTCGAGTTAAAAAACTATGGCTCTTGCAACCGCGACTGCGCCGCTGCTCTCAAACTCAACCCTCTAAACGTAAAAGCATACTACCGCAACGGCATGGCCAACTTCCATCTCGACAAATTGCCCGCAGCAAGCTGGTCTTGCGATCTAGGCCTCAAGATCGACCCTACCAACAAATCGCTTCTTATCCTTCAAGACAAGATCGCAAAACGCAGAGCCCAGATCGAGCGCGCGGAACGTGAACAACGCGAAAGAGAAGAAAAAGCACGCAGAGAAAAGGAAACCTTGGCTCTGGCACTAAAGGGCCGCAACATTGCAACTCGCTCAACAACAACAGCACCGCCTCAACTCGAAGACGCAGCCGTACAACTCGAGGACCCCACAGACGCAGCTTCAACCCTGAGCTTCCCTTGTCTACTCCTCTACCCCCTCCACAACCAAACAGACTTCATCAAGTCTTTCGCCGAAGACGAATCAGTAGGCCAACATCTCGAGTACATCTTCCCCTTACCGTGGGACGAAGACGGACAATACCTACCTGAGAACGTAGAATGCTACATCGAGACCAAGACTGGAGGGTTGGTAAAAGCAGGAAAGAAGATGGCCCTGCTCAGAATCTTAAACACCGGCAAAGTGGAGATTGTGGACTCTTTGCTGAGGATCAATGTGGTGCCAAAGAATAGTGCGCAGGAATGGGTGGACAATTTCAAGAAGATCAAGGCTGCTGCTAAGTAGAAAGAAGTCGAATATACCCCTGATGATTGTCGAGCTACGGATACAACTCTTTGACTCTTGCATGCGCAAGTGTCATCAAAGCAATCGCTGCAAGAGAGGCTCCCATTGTGCAAGGCTAGAGCTTACACAAAGTCTGCATAGTTGTGCAAAGACCCTGCGACGTCAGCGGGTTGTGGGGTAAACATGTCCCTCCCAGTTGCTGCCAACCACAAACACATCTCACACACATCACATCAACCAAAAACATGGCAGACGACGAACTAGCAACCAGAGCTCCCGAGAGCGACTTGGCCGAGCAGAGTGCCATCCCCGGCGACTCGACCGTCGACCAAGGCCCAAGTCTAGGAGTGAGTCTCGTCATCGCCGACGCGCAACAAGGCTGACCACACTACAGAACCAAGAAGCTCAAGTCCATGAAGCAGGACGTAAGCTACCTTATGCGCCCTATTTGTAACGCACCTCCATATTGACCAGTATCCACAGAACCAACACCCACCTCCCAAACCCCCACCGGCGAAATCACAAAATTCAACGATGTCGAATGCTACATTGCCAAACCTGCCGATTACCCACACGCTCCCTGCAAACTCCTCCTCTTCTTGACAGGAGGCACCGGTCTCCATTCGCCAGCCAACAAACTCCAAGCCGATGCCTATGCCGAACAAGGATATCTCGTCATCATGCCCGACCAGTTCAACAATGATCCAGCACCCAACTCTGTCTTTTCTGCTGGCGACGACAAGACCAGTTTTCTCGAGCAGTTGAAACTGAGGGCTGCTGAGGTGGCAAAGAGCTTCAGATTGGACATGTGGTTGGCGAGACATACGCCGAGCTCAGTCTTGCCAAGGCTGAACAAGGTGTTGGCTGCTGTGAAAGACGAGTATGCGGATGCGGTACAGGCAGGCGGTGGCGTGTACTGCGTTGGCGTCAGCGTGGGTGGCAGATTTGCGCTCTTGCTCGCCAGTGAGTTAGGGGCCGATGTGCTCGAGGGCCAAAAGGAGGTCAGTGAAGAGGCGGCTGGTAAGGTCGAAGAAGGCATGATCAGGAGAGGGCCAGCTGTCAAGGCTGCTGTCATTCTTCATGGTGCAACCATTGAACGCGAAGACTTTACTGGTGTCAAGAGTCCCATTGGTCTTTTGACCGTGGACGAAGACCCTCTGTTCACCGATGAGGTGCGCGAGGCCGGCGTCAAGAGCTTGAAAGAGAAGGGTGTCGAGGTTCAGGAATGGACCTATCCTGGTGTACCTCATGGTAAGTCGAAATTGTTCCAATCGAAGAAGTTGTTAGCTGACGATCCGTCACAGGCTTTGCAATCGTCGGCGAGTATCAAGACGAAGCCATCAAGCAGGCACAAAAGCAAGCCTTTGAAGTCGTTCTCGAATGGCTGAAGGCACACTAATCACCATCATCGTCACCTCGACATCATTCGACCCTTCCTCGATCGTTTCTTTTCCTCTTTTCTGCAGACTTAGCAAACTATGATACCAATGACACAGTTCTTCTTTTGCACAACAGAATCACGTTCTCAGTATCAACATACATTGGTGTTGTTGCTTAAGCAGTGCAGCTCTTCATGGACAGTTTCCAAGTTTCGTACTTCATTTCCTATGAGAGACGCGTAGTACAAATTTATTGGAACGTGGATCTTTGTCGCGAGGTGTATCGTGTGGTCTGTCCCGTTGGACTTTCTTGTCTTCCTCTTCTTGGTTGACCTTCCAGGTGATCGGCGATTGTTGGCAAAAAGATCAAATACCAAGTCCGATCTACTGCGACTTCTCGCGCACTCCCACATAGACAATCTCATCATTGATCTCCTCGTCAGCCTCCTCACCCATCTCGAGTTCCTTCTCGCTCTGTACGAGTTCCTTGTCGACCTCTGTGCATTGGACTTCGAGCAACAGAAGTTCCTTCTCGGCTTTGGCACGCTTATCCTTGAGCGCAAGGATCTCCTCCTGAATCTTCTTGGAGCCTTTGACCTGGGCAATTCTCTTCTGCAGTTGCTTGATCTTGAGCCCGCCTGCTGCCTTCTCGGCCTTCAAGTCGCTGATGAGATGTTCGGCGTCATCCAGAGCCTTTGTCGACTCCTCGACTTTGGCGTTCAGGTTGTTGTTGTCGCCCTCAAGGTTGCTGTTCTCGCTGCGAAGGTTGTTGTTCTCGCCCTGAAGGTTGTTGTTCTCGTCCTGGAGATTGGTGTTTTCGCCCTGAAGATTGTTGTTCTTCTCCTGGAGATTGTTGTATTTCTCCTCGAGGTTGGTGTAGTCCTTCTGAAGGTTGTTCTTCTCACCCTGGAGGATGTTGTTCTGTTGCTGCAGTTGAGAGATCTGAAGCTGCAGTTGAGAGATCTGAAGCTGCAGTTGAAGCGTTTCATGTGTATAAGCATACATCTGCTACGTTGTCAGGACCGCGTCTAAGGATGAGGTGTGCCAAACTCGAGGGAAGATATAACGTACCTGACGTGAAGGACCCATTATTGCGAATATGTGATGTAGAAGGTTGTTTGAAACACCTTGTAGCGTTGATTTGTTGGTGTTGCTGGTAAGGGGTTTGATTGCGCAGAGCGTGTTTTGATGAAAAGATTGGACAGGCGCAAATCCCAGAGGAGGGATCTTGAACGCGGCGATGGGGGAGAGTGATGGTGAGAGAAGCACCTTCCTCAAGATTCACAGAACTGATCAACTCACCTTCAAAAGAGATAAGGAACTCGCACAATTCACTAAATAGGTGAACGCGTGAACGGAAAACAACAGTGAAGGCGCCTCCTAGCTTCTGGAGCAGACTATATACTCCTAGAAATCTGCTCTGCCTCCAACCTACTCAGCCTGTAAAACATACTCGGTGTGTGTGGCTGAGCGGAATAGCCGGTACTGTACGCAGCCGGGAATATTAGGTGTAACGCGTTATACTTTTTTGCTGTGGCTGTGAGTTCGATTCTGGGTGATGGTGAGCGATTGAGGATGCCCTTTCTTTTGCTCTGCTTTTGCGTGTCGAACACGAGTAGTGCTTTTGGCATCTCATCCTCTGACTTTTTGTGACCCTCTGCTTTTCATGTCCGTCTCTTCATCTCTCATACCATCTCCGCATCTCCCCTCAAGACAGCCTCTTTGACCGCACTCCACCTCACACACCAGACATCGCCTCTTCTCAACTCTACAACACCTACGCCTTGCTCTCCTTGCACCTCCACGTGACCCGCATCTCTCAATACCCTCACGAATACAGCTGCATCTGCATCCGGCGCATCCACCATAGAGATTCCTCCAGCCGTGTCGTCTAGTTTCTGCAGCTGTGCGGGAAACGAGGAGAGAAACGAGGTGTTGAAGTGGTGAGATAGCAATGAAATGCGATGGGTCAGGTATTGTAATTCTGTGGCCGAGAGATTAGGTGAGGGAAGATGATGATGAGGGTATTTGTCGAGCTGTTTGTTGTGTTAGTTGATGTGATGTTGAGGGTACAAGGGACAGGAAAATACCTTTGCTATCCTCGCTCGTAAGAAGGACCGAATCAAGAATTTGAATCTCTCGAGTTCTGTTTGTGTGATGATGAGGTTGAAGTTTGCGGATGGGTCCATTGCTCCTGTCATGTCTTCTACGGTTTCGATCTATGTTTCTCAAGAAGTTTGGTTAGTCGTTTTTGCTTGGAAAGGTTCGAGTGTTATGGTGTCAATGTGCTTTTGCTGTGTCTCTGCAACAAATCCCCTTTTGGATCTTCTGTCCCTTTGCATACGACAGGCTTCTCTCCTCCTCGCTCGTCCTCGCCGCTCCTCTTCTTCTCCTTTTTTTTTTTGTTTCTTTCCGTAATTTTTGTTTACGCATTCCTTTCCCCACCCAAATCTTTGAAATCTTACTAATCCTCCGAATGAATAGAAAAGTCAAGCAAAAACACTATAGGAGAAAGAAAAGAAGGAACAAAAGGATGTTTTCCTCTTACCTGCACTTTTATCCTTTCCATAACCCTATCGATGAGCTCTTCTGGATACGGCAACAACTCTGGCGCACATCTTTCAGCCACCCAAGCTCGTGTCAGCGCTTGCAGATCTGAAGTTCGCTGTGGTATGCGATCGCTCGAAGATACAGAAGCGAGTATGTCGTCGATATCCATGATTTTTGTGACGTTGTGTTCGGAGTTGAGATTCGCAATGAAAAGTGTGGTATGGGTTGACTTTATTGCTGCGTGATGGGTGTGTAGGTTGATGTGTCGATTGGTGTTTAGTTCGATTTTTTTTGAAGGTGATTGGTGGGTTGTGTAGTTTGTGGTGGGCGCAAAGGGTGTGTGGTTCCAAAGTGCCTTTTTCGGATGTGGGGGGTGGGACGTGTTTGTGGCGCGTCATGTTCGCGTGCTGGTCAATTTATCTTGCTATCCAGGGCGGCAAAGTTGTATGAATATCTTTCTTCACGATACCACAAATGACTAGTTTTCCTGGCAATTGTCTCCGAGCATACCGTGCACGGCATATGAGAAATTTTGCTGTAGAGATGATATATCTTCCGACGTAACAATCAGTGCTCCTTTCAACAAGATGACAGTATTAAAAAGGTAAGAACCAATACGAGAACATGCTGAAAGCGCATGACAAAGACCAGCAACCAAAGAATCAGACAAAATCATCACTGATCCTTCTACAACACCAACCAACTAACCCCAATCCACGCGCCCACCCCAAAACACCCGATCAACAAAACGCAAATCCCCATCAAAACACCCGCAACAACTCTGTCCCCAGCACCCATAAACCCAGCTTGACCGGCAGCAGAATGCGAATTCTTGCCCAAGAAGATCCAAAGCAATGTTGCTGCAAGACTGAGCACGAGGACGACACTCAGGGCAACAAGGATCCTTCGCACAGACCACGAGACCACAAATTCAAGCCCTTCGTGCTGTTCCCCGCGTCTGATCATCGAGAAGCGGTTGTTCATCGTAGATGTGGTGGCAGGTGTGCGTGCACTATCTGGAGCCACAGATGGAGAAGCAGAAGGAGGAGGTAAAGGCATGGTGATTGCAGGTGCGTCTGCTAATCTGTGTGCCCAGCTCACCCATGCATATCTGCTTTTGCCTGCTGCACTAGGATCGTGAAAGAAGCGGAGGAGTTTTTCTTCGCTAAAGGTGTCGTTGAGACCTTTGTGGGCCAGTGTGCGAGGGGAGCGTGGGGTGAGCAGCCATCCATAGCCTGAGTCTGCTTGTCTGCTCGCATCACCGCTTACACAGATCATCGTCAAGCTTCGAGCAGAGAAGTGGCGCCAGGGACCTAGGAGTTTCTGGTAATGGTGGCGTAGCTGGCGGAAAAGTTCTGCGTCGTCAAAGTCTTGTGGTGTGTATTCTTTTCCACCACGGTCAGAGCTGCGGCGGCGGTTCTTGACGGCGCTGAACTCACTATTGGCCGGGACCGTGAGGGTCGAGAGTCGAAACCGACTGTTGGGGTTGCTGCGGCGGATGCTGAGAGTGAGCACGCTGTCATGTACATGGGGGCTGCGTAGCGCAGGTGCAGAAGCTGAGAACTGACGGCCAAACTCCTTGCGGTGTATGGCACGGAAAGGATATGGCGTCTTGACATGAGGTTGTTGTGTTGAGATCCGTGATGTGTCAATCGGCGGCGGCGCCATAGTAACCTTTTTCGCAGGTGCAGAGACCGATCTGTATCGAGAGTTGCGCCATTCCTGATATCGCGAGTCACGAATCGGTATCGGTGGAGGTGTGGGTGGTGGGATCGAAGAACCAGTGAAGCCAGTAAGTGCTTGCATAGTGGAAAGATGCACTTCCTTGATGTGATTAGCTACAGCCAAATCCTGATGTTTCGGCAGGATCGGACTTTCTTCTTCCAGTACATGTGGCGAGCTGTTATGGAAGAGGCCATCGACAAGCATATTACTCCTCCTTACTGGCCTGACAGGCGTCATCTCCTCGACCGACCCGATATATGAATCCTCATCGCTGTCAAATCCACTTTTGCAAGCCTCGCGCGTCAATTGCTGATATCTCTCAAAGTCCGTAGGTTCAACGGGAGAACGAGGTGAAGGAGGCGTGGGTATCCTCCGCTCAGGAGCACAATTCGACTGGAATTGCTCCGTGGTGCCTCCTAGATAATGACCTGATCGCCTTTGTTTTGAGAATGGCCGTTCAGCACGAGGACCCTCGCCTTCAGGAGAAGCATGCGTGTTTGGGATGTTTGGGACGTGGTCTTCCTCGTCCGGAGATGGGTTGTCTAGAAATGTGCGTGGTCCAAAATCTGCCTGGCTGTTTATCGACTCGAGTAGGAACTCTGGATGTACGCTTCGTACTGGGCTTCCTACTTCGTGCTGATGTATGACTTGTGGTGCTCTTCCAGGCGAGGCTGACATGCGAATCTCATGCATTGGATTCATCGTGGGACGATTTTGCGCGAGAAGGCGACTCTGATTCAGTTGTTCTCGATAGCTATGAGACTGGATACATCATGTCGACATTCGCAATAGTGCAGAGAGACTCTGTGTTTCCATATTGCCCTAGAGTAAAGCCGAGTGGTAAACACACCATTGTGGTGAGGAATGCGGGTAATTGCATACTAAAATTAGCCGGTAAATTTACCTCCACAACAGACACATCTATCGCATGCCGCGAAAAGAATGCGTGCCAGAGATACAGGAGGCTCTTGGTCAATAGTCCCTTGCATCACCTCATCTCCATCAACTTCATCGGCAACCGTCTCGCTGCTGTCTTTTGCCTTGAAGCCAGGTATCATAAACTCGTTCATATACTGAGCATTGCATATAGAACAAGACTTAGCAGTGCCCGGAGTTTGGATAGCGAGGAAGGAGAGCGTGCAACGCGCTGAGGAATGGTCAGTATCGGCGCTACACTCAAATACTATTTACAAGAACCTACGATATTGATGATTGTTGACACATTTTGCCCACCGAAGACTTTCAAAAGGTATGTTACTATGACATATCTCACATCTTTCAATCTCTTCTTCCTCCGAGGTCGAAGCATCCGCGTCAGCATTGCCAGCTCGTGTTTGCAGTTTCGCTAAAATCAAACAATGGGTCTGCATGATTGAGGTGCTCAAGAGACTGGCGTCTGCAACGAAAAGTGGTAGGCGCGAGATCTCTGAAACAATCTTGAGCACGACCGTAGCATCGAGCGGTGGAGTTTTGGGAATGTCGGCTTTGACATATTTCAGTAGCTGCGACAGCCGACTGTGAACACTGTCACGATTGAATAAGATGTTCTGTCTCACTTGATGCACAATCAGCTCGACAGGAGTGTCTTCTGTGATCTGAACCTGATTGATGCTGGTTGAGGGCAATTCTGAAAGATCGAGTGCTTGCATGACCTGCTCAATCACAAAGCTGTCGTCAATAAGCGCTTCGGGCTCACGCACGGCAAGGCTTTGCAAGCTGGAAAGCAGCGCTTCAGCAGTCAATTCTAATAGACATTAGTACTGTCAATGACTAAGGACCTAGCAGAGCTCACCGTAAGCATTGGAAGGAGACCCAGCGAGAGCAAATTGCAAGTCATCGTTGCACTGACTGGTAACGAGATACGAGATCTCATCAGAGTTTGTTGTGTACTCGACTCCATCGCTCGGATGAAAGCTGATATTGACAGCAACCAAATCGCCAAAGGGAGAAGTACACAAGCCATAGGCTCTGGACATGACGTTGCCTGCAAGGTTCCACTCATCACTAAAGCGTCGTTGTCCTCTGAGCAGGTCGTGCTGCCAATTAGTGGATCCGAGGCCTGAACTCGGTGTAAATGGTAAAGCCAGACTCGTGATGCGGTCAGTCCCCGAGCCAAGATGGTATGCAATTTGCACAGAGATGTTCTCGTTCTCGTCTTGCACAAAACTCATGCCTGTTGATTTGTTAGATGGGTTGAGAATCGGTATACCTTCCAGACATACCTGCGATCTCGTCCCAGGGAGTATTAATCTCTTGTGCCGAGACCTGAAATTCGGACTTGAGACCCGGCTGAGCTTGCAAACAGTAAAACGCATTGCGGGTTGGGTACACCAAGAATGCTTCCTTTGAACTGTTCAGCTTCGAGGCCCATCTCATACACCCGGCAGCTTGAGTATCAGGTATTTCCTCCATCAGCGACACAACAGCGCCGGTCGCCACATCAGTACGTGAGCTTTCATCAGCAATCGTCACGTTCGTGCATTGCAAAGATGACTGAGTCGTGAAGGTCAGTACTGAAGTTTGCGACTTGGTGGAACCCAAAGCCCAGGGACTCCAAGCCAATTGATCCACAAAAGGACTTCTCCATTTGAATGTCACTGGCAAACAAGCACTGAGAGCCGATTTCTTGGTATCGGGAACCTCGACGCCGAAGGAAGCCACCACAGATAGGTTCCATCGCGTCGTGTTTGGCTCCAAGATATTGTGAGGTGTCTGTAAGTCGATGATCAAGACTTCGCCGCGGTCATTTGAAACAGCCAGACAGGGGCTTCTTGTCGTGCAGTCACCAGAAGCGCCTGACAGTGAAGAGGCTGGTAACGCTGGACTCCATGCAAATGCTCTGATACGTTGCTTTGCTCTCAGTCTTTCAAAGTGATCATGCTCACTCTCTTCTGGAGTCTGAACATCCTTTTCTTTGTAGTGTGCTTGGAGGGTGTGGTTGACGACACAAGCCCTCACCCAATCCGTAGCGATTTCTGGTTTTCCGATGCATTCCCAGATTGATAGCACATGATTTGAGGTAAGAACGGCCAGGACACTTCGCTTGTGTTTGCCAAGTCCCGGAGGTGACCAGTCGAGGGCGTGAACAAAGGATTCTGACATTTCTTCACCAATCGAAAAGTTCTTCCAGCTTAGAGGTAGTTGAAGTTGGATATCATCCAGGGTGAAGAAACTCGTCTTGAGATTGATCTTGTCCCATCTTCTCTCATCCGATGCAATTGCTTTGAGACGTGGTACCTGGAAATGTTAACTATGATCGGAGTCGGGGGTGTTGAAACTTACGAAGAGGCTGGCGTGGTCACTGCCTCCGACTGCAATGATTCCCTCTTTTGACCAACAGATGTTGTCGAGTGTGTTTGGGTAAAAGTCGATCGTGACACCACCATTTGAGCGGTTGTATTTGTCCCAGACCATGATGACGATTCTGATGTTGTTGTAGGACACTTGTGCTGAAGTTGAACGCCTCAGAGCTTTGGATGGATGCTATGATGACAAGCTGAGAGGAAAAAGCTCGCGTAATGTCAAATGAGTGGAAGCTCAGATGTTGGATCTGAACAAGGACGCGTCAAGGGAACAAAGCAGCTACCTAGAGTTGGGTTTGAAGCTAGAGCATCAATGAAGAAGACACAATCTCGTGTCTGTCCGCGATTCGGTCAACTTCTCGAAAACGTAGGAGTTTCTTCCAATGATGCTCGTGAGGAAGTCGCGTTGTTCTGGAAGGGCAAAAGACTCCCGGCTGCGACTCCGCATCCGCAAACGCCAAGACAACCGTGGGGTCAATCGATGGCAGCAACGGGACCAGGCTATCAAGGTACTCTTTCCCATCGGCCTGCCAGTCTAGCAAATCAGGCACGATGGTCCTCTCTTTCATACTGATACAGAACCGGCAGTAAGAGCATCTGCACACATCTCTACAGCAACACAAGCTAAGAAAGCTCCAGGGGAAAGACACGCTTGGCCAAATGGTATGCGCCATACAGTGTAAGCATCTCTTGTCCTGCTTGATGTCGTACCAGATCACTAACACCTCTCCCAGGACGAGGAGAAAGTAAAGCTAAAAGGCGAGGTATGCCACCTTCCCTTCTACCTCCTACCAACCGACCACCAAGTCCACCCTCGCAACACACCCGCACCCTCTCGCAACTCCTTCGCACCCACACCCTCTGACACCCTCTCCCCACAGATCCACCGCCTCGTCGCCCCCCGCGACCAAAAACACCAATCCAACTTTGTCGAATTCCGCGGCAGCTCCAAAATCGTCTACCGCCGTTACGCCGGCCTCTTCTTTTGCGCCTGCGTAGATGCAAACGACAATGAATTGGCATATCTAGAAGCCATTCATTTCTTCGTCGAAGTGCTGGATCAGTTCTTTGGAAATGTGTGCGAGTTGGATTTGGTGTTTAACTTTTACAAGGTGAGTGGGAGCAAGCAAGAGATGAAGGGGGCACGGGCGAAGATTAGAAGGGAAAGGGGGACACGATGAGTGAGTGCTGACAAGGGACAGGTGTACGCTATCCTGGACGAAGTCTTTCTGGCGGGAGAGATTGAAGAGACGAGTAAACAGGTCGTGTTGACGAGGTTGGAGCATTTGGACAAACTTGAGTGAGGATGATGCACTTTGCCGGGGTTTACAAGCATTTTTGATACCATGGGAGAAAGGAGTTTGTGGAGTTATTGCTCCATCAGAGAGAGCGCCTTGCAAAAGTCATCATAGTATATATTGAGGTCTGTCTCAGTAGAGATGGTAAAAATCTCCATCGTCATGGCTTTCTGCATCCCCCAAGATGATAAGCCTCTAATTGATAGAGCAACCAGGCTATGTGTAAGAAAAACTTGAGGCAGGTGTTCGCCTCGGCAACAAAAGATTCTCTGCCTCAATGCTCGAACCTCATCCCTCCCTCCCTCATTCGTCAATTCTCAATTCGCTCATGCGAGAGTGTAGTTCGTAAATCGTGATTGCGCCTGGCAAGACGTCTTGAGCTTTCCCTGTCAAAATGGTGACACTTCATGTCAGTTGCAGGATCTTGTACCAAGCACTCCAGTCTCGTCGCTCAGTCAACAAGAATGACCTCCTGCTTAGCAGCGCGGAAGACGATCAACTTGTCGCCGAATCTGTCCAACTCCTCAAGCGTGTCGGCGAAACTAGGAACTCTGCCGCAGAAAAGAATCTGGTGCTGTTCTTCGGTGGTTACCTCACGGTACTTATTCCACATAGTCTCGACCGTGTTGATCTGTTGGAGAGTTAGCTTGTTGGACTTACGGCGTTTGAAGACACTCCATTTACCTTGGAGCCTTTGAGCCAGACAAAGTCCTTCTCGACCTTGGCCTTCTGGGGCTGCACTTTGTGCATGAGTATGGCGACCCAATAGCGATGGGCGGGAAGAATGTGTGGCTGCAGCTTGAAGGCCTTGTGGTGAAGTTCCTTGTCTTCCTTCTTTGCGATGTGTTTCTTGATGGGTTTGAGACGGCTTTCGGTAAGCATGTAGCCTTCGAACTCAACTTGGGGCAAATCCTGAGTACCAGAGTCCTCGGCACCAGAGTCGTGTACCTCCTGAGCAGAGGATGATGCTGCGTGAGCAATATCCACACCTTCTTCCTCGTCTTCAGCGATATTACTATCCATGGTACTTTCTGTGTCAGAATTGTCCTCCTTCGAATCGCGATCGGAAACATCGTCTTGGGCGTCCTTGTCTTCGATGTCAAGTTCTTCGGATGGGTTATCCTGCATGACGTTTTCTTCTTCAACATCAGTCTCAGGGACATGGCTGGAGTTTTCGACTGGTCCAGGAGTGGGGTTTTGGGGCTGCGCCATACCGATGAAAGAGGTTGAGCCTTCTCTCTCGATAGCGGAGTCCTCAAAGTCAACAGTGTACATTCCCTCATCGTTCAAGCCAGCAACAGCTTGATCAACCTGCTGTGAAAGCTGGTTCTCCTGAACCTTCTCAGCCTCGCTGGTGTGATGGTCATTCTCAAAGCTTTTGAATGTCTCGTATCCAATGCTCTGAGAGTTCTGAGGGATGGGGAACATCGAATCACTCAGGCCAAACTCAACACCCTCGACCGTAGTATTGCCCCAGCCTTGGCTCACGTCCTGATAGTTGTGGTCGCCCACATCAGGAGACTGGTGAGCTGGTGGAGTGGGAGAGCGGGCAGTCTCGGGGATGTCTTGATTCAGCTCTGCCATGAGCTGCGCACTAGGGTCGTCTTCCATGTTGAAGTCGATGTAGCTGCCAGAGTACACGTCGACGGCTTTAGGATCTTGCTTGACTTCAGTCTGGTTCTGAGATTGACCTTGCTGAATAGGGGCCTGTTCGAAGGCGCTCTGCTGAAAAGGGGCATGCTGCATCGAATTGTGCTGCATACGGTATTGCTGTCCTAGAAAACCATGGCCAGACTGTGCCATTGACCAGTTTTGAAGCATCTGCGCTGCAGGGTCGAGTGGTGCCTGGTAGCTGGGGCTGCCGAAGGAAACAGGAGGCAATGACTGCATGTTTTGGTGGGGTGGGTGGTTGGAGAAGGGATTCTGAGGAGTGGGTGGGACGTATCCGTAATACTGTGCGGCGAGCGCAGGGTTGGTCCAGTGCGATGGATCAAATGCCTGCGGAGTAGGAGGCACTTGCTGTGTGTTTGGGCCACCAGATCTACCGGTGGCTGACTGTTGAGATCTTGCGTCGTAATGGCCGTAGACGGCAGATTGGTTGGGTGCCATGTTGCCTGTGTCCCTCAGATCGCGGCGAGGTTGATTGCTCATGCTGCAGGTTGAGAGAGCCGGATAGTATGAGAAGAAAGCTCTTACTGATCGAGAGGAATGGGAGAAGGGATGTTGAGTTGAGATGAGTTGGAAGAGGTTGAGGCCAAGAGAAGAGAAGGGATGTTGAGTTGAGATGAGTTGAAGAGGATGTGAGAGGTTGCGAGGAGGTTGACAGGACGAATAAATAGGAGAGAACTACTCGGAGAGTGTTTGGAAGATGGTGAGGAACAGGGCAGGGACTTGATAAAGAGTCGAGTGAGAGTTCCCTGGTGACAGGAGGAGTTCACCAGCGGGAAATGAGTGTAATCGAGGTGGAAGTGAAGATTATGGGACCCAGTAATGCTCGATACCTTCACTATGACCTACCGTTGTCTTCACATCAAGGTGTCGTCGGGGATTTGCACAAAGCGTGCATAAATGCATAATTGACGCTTGCGACCGCACTCGTGTCGGAAGGACAAAGAAGCCTGGGATACAACAAGATACACATAATCGCACCTGCTAGAGGAGGCAATGCCTGAGACATGTGTGTCTGTGTGTAAGATGTGGGAGAAAGAGGTTGCAAAAGACCAGACGCGGTGATGTGGCAGGAAGCAGTCGGCAGAGTTGCCTGTTTCAGGCGTGACGATGATCAAGGTGATGGCAAGTCATCGAACGAACAAGAAGCCAAAATTTTTAACCAAAGGTCAACCAAACCATCGGCCGTCGCTCTTTCTTTGTTTGGGTATAAAGCGCATGCTTGACTGCTTGCGCGTAGCTGAATGCAAAGAGGCTTTTGTACTTTTCTGAGAGAAATCCGTTCCTCGTCGCACCTTCCTCGACTTTTCCATACATCGACGTCGACATCGGCCCTTCGCCCCTTGAACCAATCGCGCTCTGTATTACTACCCTCCCAGTCGCACACCGCCCACATCTCGCGAATCGTACTATCGATCCAGTCACTGCGCAACGCATCAACACTTGGCAGCATGGACGGTCAGCAGAATGGCGAGGCTCGCGTCAAGCGTAAAGAACACCCAAGCTCTTCTCAGGACAGACCTCTGAAACAGCTCAGATCAGATGCTACGGCAGAAGAGCCTGCCAACGGCTTCTCACAAGACGACGAAGTCGATGCGCAACCCGTAATGCATGCCGCAACCACCGACTCGGTCGAGTGGCAGCGTACCATCGAAACCGTTGTTTCCAAAGTCGTCTCGATCCATTTCTGCCAGACCAGCGCATTCGACACCGACCCAGCCTTGTCAAGCGAAGCAACTGGTTTCGTCGTTGATGCCGAGAATGGTTACATCCTGACCAACAGAGTGAGTTGGTCCATTTGCACAACCTACCCCTAAGCTGACAGAGTATAGCACGTTGTCGGCTCGGGTCCCTTTTGGGGATACTGCATCTTCGACAACCACGAGGAGTGCGATGTCTACCCCGTCTACCGCGATCCCGTCCACGACTTTGGTTTCCTCAAGTTCGATCCCAAGGCCATCAAGTACATGAAGCTCGCACCTATCGAACTCCGTCCCGACCTTGCGCGCATCGGTGCCGAAATCAGAGTGGTTGGTAACGATGCTGGAGAAAAGCTCAGTATTTTGTCTGGTGTCATTTCAAGATTGGACAGAAACGCACCCGAATACTCTGAAGGATACTGCGATTTCAACACAAACTACATTCAAGCCGCTGCTGCAGCGAGCGGAGGAAGTTCCGGCAGTCCTGTCGTCAACGTTGAGGGTTATGCTGTCGCTCTGCAGGCAGGAGGCAGACAAGATGGTGCCGCAACCGACTACTTCTTGCCCTTGGACCGACCGCTAAGAGCGCTGGAACTGGTCAGGAAAGGAGAACATGTTACAAGAGGAAGCATCCAAACACAATTCCTCATCAAGCCATTTGATGAGTGCCGCAGACTTGGTCTGACCTCCGAGCGTGAAGCCGAGGTCCGCGCCAAGTTCCCCAAGGAGACTGGTATGCTGGTTGCTGAGGTTGTTCTGCCCAAGGGCCCTGCCGACAGCAAGATTGAGGAGGGCGATGTTCTGATCAAGGTCAACGACGAGCTCCTCACACAATTTGTTCGCCTGGACGATATTCTGGATTCGAGCGTTGGTGGCCAGGTCAAGCTGCTAGTGCAAAGAGGAGGTGAAGAGTTTGAAGCCACCATCGACGTTGGCGACCTGCACGCAATCACTCCCGATCGCTACGTCTCGGCTGCTGGCGCCCTTTTCCACGAGCTCTCCTACCAACAAGCTCGTTTCTATGCTGTTACTCTCAAGGACAACGGTGTGTACTGCTGCGAGTCCGGTGGCTCCTTCAGATTCGAGGGTTGCGAGTTTGGTTGGCTGGTTCAGTCTATCGACAACAAGCCTACACCAAACCTCAATGCCTTTGTTGAAGTCATGAAGGCCATTCCTGATCGCGCTCGTGTCGTTGTCACCTACAAGCATCTTAGAGACATGCACACTCTCAACACCTCCATCATCTCCGTCGACAGACATTGGCACAGAAAAATGTCCATGCACGTCAGGAACGACAAGACTGGCCTCTGGGACACTACCACTCTTGCTGAGCAGCTTCCTGCCGCCGACCCTCAACCCAAGAAGGCAAACTTCATCCAGATGGCTGGCGCACAACACCCCGCTGCTGTCGACATCGTGCGAAGCTTCGTCAGAGTTTCGGTCAGCCTACCACTCCGCCTGGATGGATTCCCCAAAGGAAGAAAAATTGGATTCGGTCTGGTTATTGACGCCGAGAAGGGTCTCGTTATTGTGTCACGAGCAATCTTGCCCTACGACATGTGCGACATTACCATCACTGTGGCTGATTCGATCATCGTTGATGGAAAGGTCGTCTTCATGCATCCTCTACAAAACTACGCCATCTTGCAATACGACGCCAGCCTTGTGCAAGCACCTGTAAAGTCGGCCAAACTTGCGACTACACCTATCAAGCAGGGAGAGAGCACCATCTTCTTCGGCTTCAACCAGAACCTGAGACCAGTGGTTGCCAAGACAGCGGTGACCGACATCACCTCAGTCGCCATTCCAGCAAGCACGACTACTCCCAGATACCGTGCTGTCAATTTGGACGCCATCACGGTCGACACCAGCTTGTCAGAGCGCTGCGGAAGTGGTGTGCTTGTTGCCGAGGATGGCACCGTTCAGGCCTTGTGGATGACCTACCTTGGCGAGCGCACGCCCAATGGACGCGACCAGTCTTACCATCTTGGTATGTCCACTTCTGCGCTCCACGCCGTTGTTGACGATATCAAGAACGGAGACAGACCTCAATTGCGAATCCTCAACCTCGAAACTCATATTATGCAAATGAGTGAGGCTCGCATTCACGGTCTGTCGCAAGAGTGGATTGACAGAGTCGAGAAGGAGGACCCCGAGAGGCACCAGCTCTTCATTGTTCGCAAGGTTGACTCTGACCATCTTGGTGGTTTGATGGAGGGTGATATCATTCTCACACTCAATGACCGTCTCGTCACGCGCGTCACAGACTTTGATGTCATGTACAGAAACGAGTTCCTAGATGCTGTTATCCTCCGCAAGAGGGAAGAGATCAAGCTCAAGGTCTCGACTGTACCAACACATGAGTTCGAGACTGATAGAGCTGTTGTCTTCTGTGGTGCCGTCCTGCACCGTCCTCACCACGCCGTGCGTCAACAAATCAAGAAGGTGCACTCCGACGTCTACATCTCATTGCGTATTGCAGGTTCGCCAGCATACATGTACGGCCTCGCACCTACAAACTTCATCACACACGTCAATGGCGTGCCCACACCCGACCTCGACAAATTTGTTGAGGAGACCAACAAGATTCCCGACAATACCTACTTCCGTTTGAAGATCATGACTTTCGACAACCAACCTTGGGTCGCTACCATGAAGAAGAACGAGCACTACTTCCCCACTATCGAGTTCTCGAAGGATCCCAGTGAGAAGGAGGGATGGAGAAGAGTTACATATGAGCAAGGCGAGATCAAGGCTGGGCAGGGTGACTTGCCCGAGGCTGGCCAAGAAGCCGCACCTGGTGATGTTGATATGGGTGAAGGACCAATGGCCTAGACGGCATTTGCAATACGCTCCAACGATTACCTAGTAGATAGACACTCGCGCTGAGGCGCGACTTTCCGATACAGTAGATTTTCACGTCTACATGACATGACAAGACCAAAAGTATTATAATTCTCAACATCGATCCAATATCCCAAAAAGATGCTCGATGACCCAAAGTAACTATTACACAAATAGCAAAAGGGAGAGACCGTCAGATCACCAAGATTTTTCCATCACGACCTTGTTTTCTCAATCCCCTCAACTCATAAAATCCCTGCATCCTCCACTTGATCGAATCGTGGTATGCACGCAACTGTGTGTGCATATGCTCATACCACCAGCTGTCAATATGCATACTAGCCACCCCTCCCTCCACATCTCTAGGATGGGGAAACTTGATGTGCCAACGCTGATCGAGCTGTCTCCAAGGCATGTTGGTTGTGCGACTGAACGCATGATTGAGAAGTTGCTGAACAGTAGGGCTTGAAGGTAGAAGTTGTTGCGGTGTCGACAAGATGTTTGTGAAGTACTGGAATAGCGTCATGTCCGGGCGAAACAGATACACAGCACTGTTGAAAGTATCCAGGTTTGCAAAGTCTTTGGTTGCAGCAGGAGGGTAATCGTGTATAGCATTTACTTCCGGCAATGCTGCAAAGATGTAGTTCTTTGGCAATGTCGAGTTGTGGTGGCCAAGCAGAGTTGTCTGAAAAGCAACAGCAGTATCGTCGAAAATTGCATCCATACGGCTATTCAAGACTACGTTTGCGTCTAGATAGGCGATTAGGTCGTAGTAAGTCAATGTCCAAGCTGCGGCTTTGATTGCGGTTTCTGTGCCAGAGCCCAAAGAAGAGGTGTCAGGGCGAAAAGAAGAAGTGTTGTTGTAGAGGTCAGAGACTGGAATGACCGTAGCGCCGTCTGCAAACAACAAATCAAGGGATTCTTGCGTAACGTCTGCAGTCACTAGCACCACAAACGGAATCCTTCGTTGTGTTTTTGTGGTTGTTTGGTGTAGTAACTGATATCCTAGCATCCTAGTGGCTGTGAATTGAAAATCGTCGTTTGTTGTGTTTGTGAGTAAAGTCATATAAGCCAGTTTTCTGGTGTCGATGCTGGAGTATGTGGTACCCATGTCGGTGTGAGCCAGTGGAGATGCGGCAGCAGAACTTGGATGTGGAGAACAAATGCCAAAGAGCAGTCGCAAACTTGTAGCTATCGCTGCCAGAGTCATCAAGAAACGGAGTTTGTAGATATAAGGCATGATGGAGTTGCAAGAGTAGCAGTGGTATTCCGCAAAATCATGCAGGATACAAAAGAAGGGAGAGAGATCTCGAAAACAGAGAAGATGGGAAATGAGATGAGTATACTGGTCTCGCCGGGTCTGCTATACAAGAATACCTGTTGCAGCTCATACAACTCACATTGGATTGAAACATGTTTGCTAGAGATGTGCGAACGTTATGAGTTCACTGCGCAGCCTCAACGGGTAATATCCGCAAGCTGCGATTTTCTCATGGCTGGTCGAGGACGACCTTGATGGTCGCAGATGCAGTAGCTGTAGACATTTCCTAAGCACTTCGGCGGTCGCAAGCGGAAGTTGGGAGTGAAGGATGTTGGAAAATGTTAGACCACAAATATGTACTTCGAACAGAAAGGGGAAGGCGAAGTGTAGTTCTTGCCAAATCATATGTGATATCAGAGACCCCTGAACGCCAGCCCGCGACAATCCAATGACGTAATTATATACAATTCAGAAATCTTTACTGTTCGAAGTAACTCAAACAGGACCACCTCATCTAGAGTTCAGTCTTGACAGTCTCGATATCACCCTCTTGCATTCCTCTGTGGAGCTGCCCTTCGATCGCCGTTGACACAGCATCGATATACTTGCCATTCTCCACCTCAAGATCCAAGCCATGGAAGTCCTTGTCACCAATGTCGTTATCGGCATGCACACTAATGTATGTGTGGCCCAACATAAGTGCTAGGTTTCTATATCCTCTGTGTGCGAACTTATGCGGAAGAAACTCTACCAGTGTGGATGATGGAGAGTCGGGGCGACCAGGCAGGAAGAAAACATGTGTCATGGCGGCACCGTGCACGCCGACGAGGACTTGGTGCTCGTGTACCATGCGTACTTGCTCGCCGAAACTATAGTCGGCGAGGTCTCGAACGTTGAACACGACCTTGGGGAACAGCTTCTTTAGTGCGGCGAGTTTGCCATCGAGGTCATTGATGCGGCGCGATTTGGTGCGTTTGACTATTAGGACTTGTAGAGGGATGTCGGTCTTCTTCGGCCATTTGGGCGGGAGAATGGAGAGATCCATCGACTTCTCGTCTACGGTTGATAATGCAGTGGTGGCATTGTAGTGAGTCAGTACGCGGTCGCTGAAGATGCGTCCGAGATCGGACTGGCTACAGTGTTGCGGCTCCCAGGTTCCTTCCCAGTAGGGGTTTGATGCTCCAGGCAGTGGGAGGATGACACGGTCAAAGTATTCGAGCTCTTCTTCTTTTTCCTGCCCTTCTGCGTCTTCCTTCTTGTCTTCGGAAAGTTTGAGTGTCGGGTTGCGGGCAGGGTCCGAGAAGAAGTCCCATAGATCGAAGTAGGGTCCTTTTTTGTGTCCGTCCACCACAATGACCTGCGTGTTGGCCTTGTCCTTTTTGGGATTGTAATAGGCAGTACCCTTGTCCTTTTTGTGGGGTGATGGAACCATAGACAGCACGTCCATGGTCATATAATAACTCATCAGTTCCACCAGATTGTGCCATGTATTCGCAGCACTACCGTGAGGAGAACCTGATCCCTCACGTCGTGCAATGATACCGAACTTCTTGCGAGAAGCGTCTTTTGGCTTGCTCTTTTGCAGACGTTCTGGGTCCTTCAATACAATGTGCTCCTTGTAGATGTACCGCAGACCTGTCCACATCATATACTCTGGAAAGACACGCCAGAAGGGATTCTCTGCGTCATGTCCACAATCCATGTAGAACTTCCTCTCGCGACGGTTGAATGCAACGTTGGAAGCAATACAAAAGGTATCAAGTCTGCGTCCCACGATACGCGTGGAGAAGCACTCCATCGTCGAGGTGCTCTGGCTTGGGTCGCAGAAGGACGTACGATTGCGGCCGAGGTTGTGAAGGTAGGCAGGCGAGAAAAGAGCGGAACAAAAGTTGTCTTGCTTCGGCCGTGAAGTGTATGCATCGGGCAATGGAAGAATCGTAGGCACAGGGTGCTGGGGAATGGTGTCGAGAGGGTTCGAGGTAAGCTGTGGTAACAAATAAGCAAAGGTCGGTCCATATCACATAATCGCAATCATACCTTGTATGTACCATTTCCAGATATCGTCCAAGAGTCAACATGTTCGCGGATGTGTAGGGAACTGCTGAACCAGAACAAAGAGAAGATAACGAGGAAAGCTACAACCAGAATGATGCGCACATGTGCGCGAGAAGATGAGACAACCATCATGTGGTAGAATGGTGGTTGTACTTTGCGAGTAGTCGTCACACACCAAGGGGAAAGAGTGCATTCAAGACAGCGACAGCATTACAAGTTGTATCAAGACACTGGCAAGAAAAGGAGAAGAAGAAAGGGGAGTCGATACAAAATCATACCCGTCCTGTGCAAGACAGTTATTCCAGAGGCTCGCGTGGCCGAGGACTTACAGTAAGAATGCACACTCTCCTTACTGGCTTAAAGCCCTCAGTCTCAGGCTATCAGCCACAATCAGTTCCAGCTGAGGTCCAACATTCCTGGATAAGGAATTAAGGGTGAGGTTAGTAGACGACCGATGAGTGAGCAGCGCCAGAATCAACTGGAAAATGGCTGCAACTGGCAAGGGCGGCCAATAGGACATGTCGCCATAGCGAGCCGGTCAGAAAAGTGACAGCTACATTGGTATCGGTCCCTTAAATGCAGGAGTGGTAAGCTTTTCCCTAATGGCTGTTGGGAAGGGGGATCTGGGTGGATTCAGCTGCGATGTATTCTGCAAGTTACCCGCCTTGCAGCGACGAAGGATCCATACTGAGATCTGGTGCGGGCGCCCACCACTGGAGTGGAGGCAAGGGAGGCCTGGAACAGATTGAGGGCGACGATAAGAGGTCTGATAGGTTTCCATATCCAGCTTCCATCATCTCCATGTGCTCTCCGTATCTCAAGTCGATGGTGAGGTTATTGTGGTGTTCATGGCTGTTCTAATTCTCCGTGAGATGCAGTAGGTACTGGGGGCGTCGCTACCTGACTGGGCTTTCAGCTTTCAGCTCCTCCACCTCTCCACAATGTCGATGATTGCTTATCGACTCGACATCAGCAGCGACGCTGACAAGTGATGCAATAATAATCGTCTTCTTGCTTTCAACTCGTGATGTCTGCTATACGAATCGACACACCACAGTTGTATACGAAAAGACTCGATCTTACCAGGAGCCGCTTGCCGAGGATAGCAAAGAAATGTCTTATCGCCTCGCTCGCATGTCTCAACGCTCAACCCCACGAAGGATGCAATCGCAACGGATATCAGTCGTCTCCCAGAAAGGGGGATGCAGGGATGACTTGTGAGGTATGGAGTGCCAACGAATCACAGGCGGGGTCTCAGATCGTGTTGCAAGTGAGAGCAATCAGAAGATATGTTACATCTGTGGCTATAAGGATACATCATTGTGTTCGGATAGGAGAGCTACCCCGAGATATTCAAATGTGTTGATGACTCTCAGGGGGCCTTGTTTTGCTTCTCAAAGCACTTTGTGTTCCGACAATTCCATTCACACACCTCAACATCTAGGTGAGTATATCATCAGAGGCAGCCATTCCAGCCAAGATCCGGGAAGTGAGGAAGGTCCCTCCCAAACTCGTAAAGGCTCTGATTCGCGATGAAGCTGAACATGCCTTCCTGGCTCATGTCAGTGTCGCAATAGTCCCAAGGAAAGCCGTAACGTTCCCAAAATCTCCCAAACCTGAGACGCAGATGCCACGGCTCGGCTTCATCAGGCGTCACCTGTCCAAGGATGTCTTGCGGAGCATCACGAACCCGTACGTTGACTTATGCGGCGACCTTCATCCTATCGTGAGGCCAGAGACCCAGAAGTGGGTAGGCCGCACTACTCTCCGCGTCCAAGGTGATGTGCCGGAAACAATCTGTGTCGTCCCAGTTGACCTCATAATGCAGCCTTGAAGAAGTGTGGTGTCTTCTTCAGCATATCGCTACGCAAATGAAGATCATGGCCTCCGAGAGGATGTAGAGAGATGACAACATCGGCGTCTTTGATCGCGTTTAGAGGTTGCAGTGATTGATCCTGGGTGTGATCTGTATTATGTATGGAAATGTACCGACGCTGGACAAGCTCTCGACAGTTAGTTTCTGTTGTCATTGCGAGATGCAAATCCGCCACGACGTTTTGATGATAAAAAAGTCTTGGAGGGAAGTTGCGATGGACTGGTGTCCAGAGCAGTAGGAACGTTTAAGAGGTACACCTGGGCAGTCACGAAGAAACGGACAACAACGAGAGAGCCTCTCAACACGGCGGTCTACGCTCGCACTCGGCAT
Source organism: Aureobasidium sp. GC_Fusr_1 (assembly GCA_026538705.1). Taxonomy (NCBI): domain Eukaryota; kingdom Fungi; phylum Ascomycota; class Dothideomycetes; order Dothideales; family Saccotheciaceae; genus Aureobasidium; species Aureobasidium sp. GC_Fusr_1. The sequence continues at coordinate 170,461 of JALPCE010000011.1, forward strand.
TCCAACGAAGATCACGGCCAGATCGGGCGTCAACTATGGTGAGGGCTATGGCAAAATCAATGTCGAGTTTGCCTGTACAATGAACAGCACCATGGCTTCTATATCAGGAATTGTCATACACTTGACACTGCCCCTAGTCGCGGATACAGTGCTGGTAACGCCTGGTTAAGAAAAATCGATGGCCTCGACATGTATCTAGTCATCGTGAACATTAATCATGTACCTGCTTCGTCTACTTCCATCGCCTGTGTCTCTTTGTAGAACAAAGCGAGGCCACCTATCGGCTCGGTCCCAGAGTTTCATCCACTGTGTAAAGGTTGCTTGTTGCGATCAAGTTGAACAGTTGTTCGTCTGTATCTTTTTCGTCCAGACTGTCCCAAGGGAAGAAACCACAGTGATTGATCCGGAAGCCGAACGGTTTACTTTCGTCAATTGTGATGTGCCGAGCAACTTGCTCTTTCGCCATGATCAGGATATACTCAAGATAGTATCTCGCGTTCTGGGCGGTAGACTTGTGAATGTAATGGAGTAGGAATTCCTCCGCAACCGAGATTGAATACACAGCCATAACCGACGGGTCAATGTGCTCAGATTTGGCTTCAAGGTCTGCTGCGAGGTCGAGAAGCAATGAATTTCGAACTTCTATATCTGTGGAGGAGACCAGTGACGAACTTGATGCATGTCTTTCTTATTCTCTCGAGATGGCTCGAAGTTGTTCGTGCGACCGGCTGGTCATGTGAATAGCCGTCGTCTTGAATAGCCGTCGTCTTGAATAGCCGTCGTCTTGAATAGCCGTCGTCTTGAATAGCCGTCGTCTTGAATAGCCGTCGTCTTGAATAGCCGTCGTCTTGAATAGCCGTTCAATCCTTTGTTACTTCGTTTGGGGTTCCGTCTGCAAGTACCGAAGAGAACAGGAGGTCCAAAGGGTTGAACGTCTCTCTATCAGCTAGCCTCAGATTGCTCGATCTTATCTTTCCAAGGAGGCTCGCCATCGTCATCAAAATCTGCCCATTTGAAAAAAGTGCAGCCTTTCTGACCTGGCGTATAGCCTGCATGGCACATCCACATGTAGCGACCCAGATTCTCCGACTTTCTCTGCACGCATCTGAGTACCGTAGGTATTTTGCAGTGGCATTTCGGCGTGAAGTTCGGGTGGAAGCTGGGTTTGTAGTACCTGTAGGTAACATTGATTCGCTTGTTTCCAGCAATGGGATGTGGATCAATGGCAGTGGTCGGAACAATGCTGTGTTTCCACTGCTCTTGCATCTCGGCGTGCATGACAAGCAATGAGTTGTGGGGCAGATGAATAGAGATTTGACCTTGTAAGTCTGCTGCACTCGCATCCCCAGAGCCGTTTTCTGTATCCTTAGGGACGATCTTGCGAACCCTGAACTCACGAGCCACACCCAGTGAGAGGCTACCGATAACAGCACGAGGGCCAAGATAGGTCAGCTGGTCAGAGTGGTACCCAACGCTCTGCTGCGGTCCATCATAGCAATTTACAAAAGCAGTATTTGGTCTCCACTCCTTTGGGTCTTGGTACTTGAGCTTCTCACCGTTGGGGTAGAATTGAGCGATTCGACGTTGGATCTCATCATTGACAGCTTGACGCACCTTGTTAGATGCAGACAACATCTTTGGGGGTGTCTGTCGAATATCTTTGATACGGCTGCCATTGTAGACGTATGTTGTCTTCTGCTCTTCGACTTCTATGAAGCTGTCGACGTAGAACGACATGGTGTGAGGACTTTCGGCAGTGCGATCAAACAGTTGGAAGACCTCTTTCACAAACGTCTTTGATTCTTCCAAAAGCTCTGTAAGCAAAGCATTGGCCTCGTCAGCAGGGAGGAAGTTGTGGATAATGGAACACGGCGTGTGTGTCTCAATATCCTGGGGGCTATACAGAAAGAGCGTTTTGCCCCTTCTTGTGAGGTGCTTGGCCAAGGCAGCTTCACCACCAGCAGAGCGAATCAGACTGGCCAGAGTAGATTGATGACCCACGGTTCTGGCTCTCTTCGGCTGACCCAGGGACGTGGGGCTGTCTTTAGCCAGAATCTCGGAGGCGGTATCAACCTGACCATCGGAAGAGAGCAAGGCCTCAAGCAAAGTGTCTTGAGCAATATCGGGATGCAGGGATGCAAGCAAAGCAAGCTTGTATTCCGTGCTGTCCTCATGATCATGTTGCTGACTGGTTCGGACATGTGGAACAGATGCAACATGGTCATCAGACGAGTGCCTTCGCTTCCTCGATATGAAGGCATCCATGGGTCAGGTACTGTCTGCGCTGGATCATGTTCACGATCTGGTTCCTGTTGATGCACGAACAGCACACGGTGCGTTTTGATGGACGCGTCGAAGAAGATTCAACAACCGACAGAGCGGGTTGGGAGAGGGCACGGTCCTCGTGCATGCCTCGGCTGTCGGCGTAAGGATTGCTTGCAGCGCAGCGGAAGGTGCGTTACGCAAGAGCGCAAGAGCGACGCAGCGTTCATGTGTGGAGCAGGAAGGTGGGGTGTCTTGGGTGTCTAGACAATTGTCTTTCATTCCCGATCCCACCCTCCTTCTCGACAGCCACTCGGTACACGAACAAGGGATGCACGCGCCATAGCACCAACGATACAAGTACCCCGAGTGCTCCCTCCATACCTCTATACCACCCCACCAACAGTCCGTCAGCTATGCTCGAGTTCAGAACCGCAGGCTTCAACCCATATGCCGTCAAGTACTCGCCCTTCTTCGACAGCAGGCTGTGCGTGAGTGCCGGTGCCAATTTCGGTCTGGTAGGCAATGGCCGCCTCTTCATCCTCAACCTGACGGACCGCGGCATTGTCTGCGAGAAGTTCTTTGAAACACAAGACTGTCTGTTCGACACGGCTTGGTCAGAAGCACACGAGAACCAGCTCTTGACTGCTGGTGGCGATGGCAGTGTCAAGCTCTTTGACATTAACCTCAGCGAGTTTCCCATTGCCAGCTGGTCTGAACATGGCCGAGAGGTCTTCGCCGTTCACTGGAATCTCGGCCACAAGACGACCTTCCTCAGTAGCAGCTGGGACGGCACCGTCAAGATCTGGAATCCCGAATCCAAGACGTCCCTCCTCACACTGCCCGTACACTCCTGCGTCTACTCGGCCCAGTTCTCTCCTCACAGCCCCGACATTGTCACCGCCGTCGCCAGAGACTCACACCTCCGCGTCTGGGACCTAAGAACTCCCGCGAGCGCTTCGAACCACTTGACTCTCGCCATACCGATACACGCCCCTCCCAAGACGACGCCTATGAACTTTACACCTACGAGCGTTGGCCCGACCGAGTGCCTGACACACGATTGGAACAAGTACAGAGATACAATTATCGCAACAGCCGGTGTTGACGGCATGATACGCACCTTCGATATCAGACAACCTAGCGGTCCCATGGCTGTGTTACCAGGTCACGAATACGCTGTTAGAAAGATCAGTTGGAGCCCACACTTGAGCGATGTATTGCTCAGCGCTAGTTATGACATGTCATGTCGCGTCTGGACAGACGGCAGCGCTATGGGTGTAGATCATGCAAAGATGGGCATGCCCACAGGACAAGGTGCTCGCGAAATGGGCCGTATGGACCGTCACACAGAATTCGCCATGGGCGTCGATTGGTGCCTCTTTGGCGCAGAGGGATGGTGCGCCACCTGTGCTTGGGATGAAAGGGTTTTGGTTTGGGATGTGAGGGAGTTTATGAGGCGCTGATACACAGCTCCTGTGAACAAGATCAACTAACAAAGGGTATCGAATGCTATAAACTCCCAAACTCCAGCCCTGGCGACCTCTCAATGCTCCATCACGCACGCTATGCAGAACTCGATTTTGCTTTTTCCGGAATGGGAAACTTTTCGTCGACTGGGGACGCGATCCAATCTAGGGTACTTTCGTCCTAAGAGAGTCCCACTGGTCGCGCTCCGCTCAATCGTACAACTCCGCCTCCAAATGCAGGTCCGCTGGTCTCCAGTTTCCAGCCGGGTACTTCGTCGTCAGCGCGGGCTTCGATGGTCTTCCAAGCGTTCGGGAAGCCGGCTGCTAATGCTCCCTTGAGCTTTGCACCTTGGATTGCGAACTTTTCTCTCGAGAAGGAAATGTAGCCACCAAGTAGGCCTTGGTGAATGAGTGCCGTCATCTTGGAGTGGATGTTGTTCATGTCGGGAAGGTCGAGAGCGTCCTCACCAGTAGGTTCGTCGACCACACCGACAAAGTCTGGGTCGATGTAGTTGTCAGGTTGAGAGGCTCCAGGCGGCGTGGCGTAAATGGTCTCCTGCCAACGAAAGATGGCCAGCACATCTCTCAAGTCGAAAGTCGGCGCCTTGCGAGCCTCAGGAATGCCAGGATCTCCATGTAGAATAAAAGTCTTTCGACAGATAGACCTCCAAACAAACACCTCACACCTGTTTCTCAGTTGCAAGTCCAAGCGATAGCCCGAGAACCATGCATAGTGCTCAGACCCGATATCCATATGCCGTCTGAACCCCACAATGTTTCCTTGAGCAATATATCTGCACAAGGGCTGAAACCTCTCTCTCAAGCCATAAGCCTCTGGCCTCGCAAACATTTGCTCAGACGGAAAACGTCCACAAACCATATTCGCCGCAATCAAGAAGATGAGAATCAAGCGCCTCTGCTGCAGACACTGACCATGACACTCCCTCCACGCCTGGCCCAACGCCTTTTGCGCACGCCACGCATGCCCATTCGCCCACAAAAACCTACCCAAATAATACAAATAAGTGACCCTTTGCGCTTTAGGATACGCACCCAACGGTGGCGACAGCACGAAAATGTTTTCAAAGATTTGAGCGGCACCGCGGGTTTTGCGGCATGCGAAGAGGATTTTTAGACAGAGGTTTGCGAGGACGTAGATGCCTTGGCGTTTTCCTTCGGGGTTGCCGGTGCGGTCGATGCCGGTTGCTGAGGTGCCGGAGCGGTCGTTTAGGCAGGCGACAAAGGCGTAGCGGATGATGTTTGCTGCGCGCTCGGGCAGGGTTTCGCGGGGGCCTGAGTCGTCGCCGCCGCCAGAGGAGGAGGAAGAAGAAGTTGTGGTGAGATGGGCGATTAACTCGGGTTTCTTGTCGAGGCCCATGGCGAGGCGGGCGAACATGCGTGAGTAGGCGATTACCGTGTCGAGGATTGTTGTGCCGTGGGTTTGGTTTTGGAGGGCCGAGTTTGCTTTTCTGTGATGGAGGTTGTTAGTGAAAACGAAAAACAACGAGCAATATAGGTTTTTCCCTTGTGATGAAATTGACAGAGGTGGAATGATGGCGTGTGGTTGTATATCAGAATATCATCACCACTGCACTCTCACAACCTCGACAAGTTCACCAAAAAACCCACACATCAAGAAAAGAAAAAGCACATCAGAGACAAAAAAAAAGACTTACTGTAAAACCTCACTCAACAACCCAAAAGTCTCCAACAAATTACCAACATCAACATCCCTCAAGAACCCAAAGTACAACACCATAAACCTGCTAAACGCACTCCAAGAAGCAACTTCCACATCATCACCCCCATCAATGATTTTGACAACCTTGATGATTTTCTTCTCTAGCGCATCTTCAGAGCTTTTTGGGAATGTCTTTCGCAATTCGCTGATGATGGTGTTGTACGAAGGTGCGTAAGGTGGCTCGATAACCAGATACTGGGATAGTTGGGCAGAGTCTTTGGATAGTGTGATGCGGTTTATTTCGGAGAGGAATTGGTCTAGTGTTGGTGTGGCCATGGTTTTTTGGATGTGAGTGGATGTTTGTGGTCGTGTTGCGCGATGTGCTTGCTGGGCTCTCAGTCGTTGATTCGAAAGTCGCGAGTCGCAGATGCTTTGAGCTGATGGTCTGTGCACCATGTCGCCTTTCTTCGACCAGCAAACAAGGGAAATATCGATCAACAATGTCAACGAGTAGCTTATATTGGATTTATCGAGGGACAAAACTTGAGGCAACTAGCATGTCTTGCAGTAAGACATTTTCTCGCAGATAAAGACGGCAATCTATAATGATTTGAAATGGGCATATTTTTTGCTACGTTCAGATATTTGTCTACGTACAATACATTACTGGCTCTGGGCCTTCGTAATGCTCTCATGAAGAAGAAGAAGAATAATGGAAAGTTCAGCGAAGGTCGGTGATAAGACGAAACTGAAGAAGACAACAAAAGGCGGACAGGCATCCTTTTAAACAAGAATGTCTCCAACATTGAGAAATGAAGAACAAGGAGAATCGACAATAACGAAAAAGGGTATTGGTAAACTGTAGAAGGCGCGCGCATTCTCCTTGTGCCGATCTGCTGCAATGCTTGTTGCTTCTGTCTTCCGAAAGCTGATTCTCGCGTGACTACGTCGCTGGCTAGTGGATGGAGCAATGTTCATTAATATTACATGGCCTGGCCTGGGACTGGCTTTCGGGCAGGCACACCAAGGGGCGTGGTCGGAACAGAACCTTGTACGGACTTGCCGTCGGTCAGGACAGTGCCCATCGACGCACTACGGCAGTGGATATCGGAGGGTATGATTGAACGCTGGCGAGGATGTGCGGCAGCCTTGGTTGGAGACGGAGCGGCGGACACGCTTCGTTGACGTGATTGAGCTTGCTCGGCCAGAGTGGGAGATGACTGCTTGGAAGGACCAATCGAAGGACGTCCTGCTTGGGATGCAGCAGAGCCTTGAGACGAATTTGAACCTTGACGGATCTTGGCACCAGGAATGGGTCTAGGAGGAGGGCCCATTGAACCTGGACCAGCACGAGGAGGACCGTTCTTAGCACCAGGAGGAGGACCAGGCCTCGGCTTCAAGGGCAGTTTTGACAAACAAGTTCTGGGAGCAACACCTTGTTGAGAGCGATCCATACGAATGCAGAGAGCCTGAATGATGTTAGCATAATGATACCAAATGTTAGAGAAAAGGAAAACTCACCCAACCGTCGTCGTACTCGTGCAGAACTCGCACGACTTGGCCAACCTTCAACTCGAGCTCATCATCCATTGAAGGCTTGAACTCAAGCTGGACGCGGTGAACAGCGCTGCCAGGAGGATCGGCGGCACCTGCGAGAGCAGCCACGGGGACAGCAGAAGCCATGCCAACCTCAGCCTTGCTGGGAGTTGCGGTTCCAGAGTTGAGGTTGAAGTTGGATGCAGTGGGACTAGGGACGGGACTTCCTTGAAGTTCGACAGGGGGGCTAAGAGAGCGCTCTTCGGGAATAGGTGAGATGACGTCCCTCGAGTGGGACTCGACAGTTTGAGCATGAATACCGAAGGGGTTGGACGGGTCACTGTTTCTGCCCATGACTCCAGCAGCTGCTCCAGCGGCGGCCTTCTCGGCATCTCCAATGACGCTGGGCGACCATTGAGATGTTGGACGGTAACTAAGGCGAGGTGCCGGGCCAGTGCTTAGTGTTGAAGGAGGGGGTTGAGGAATGGTCGCAGGGTCTGGGCTCTGGCGCATGATGCCCTTCTTCTCGTCGTCGAGTCTCTCCATGCCAATGGCCTGCTTCTGTTGAGCCTTCTTCTTGCGAATGAGGAAGTAGGCAAGACCGGCCAGAGCACCAATGGCACAAATAACCACAAGAGCGATGCCGGCTTTTGCGCCTCCACTTAGGCCACTAGAAGCTGTATCTGCCGCTGCCGAGGCTGTGGCCGAA